>JAULKM010000011.1:11776376-11786861 GCA_032355605.1 Rubia tinctorum | reverse complement strand
TTTATTTACCATTATTATATGAAACTAAAGTTATCGATGGTCAAACATACCTAAAAAAGTGGTGGTCAAAGGGTGTCTCTTTTAGAGAACAAACGAAGGGAGTAGGATACTTCAGAATGTGAGATGGCAAAATACAACTGGGTACGACTCAAGTAGCAACATCAGTGGACAAATGGCTCGTTTCGATTAGTCCAAGTGACACTAGACTACAAACAGGCGAGGTGAGGTGGCTCGAACGCCAAATTTGAAAGCGCTGAAACCGTTGTTCGTTGCAATCAGAAGACAAAGAGAGATCTATCGAGAGAAGCCATAGAACCCCAGATGAAGAAATGCTCTGAAATCGTATAAAGTCTGGTTTTTTTGGGGTCTCTTTTGGTTGCTTTTGTGTAGTATGGGCATGGCGAAAATCCTGTGAAATTTGTCGGAACGAGAAATAAAGTAGAATTTTCCTTCCGGGTAGCCGTAAAATCGAGTTTTTGAGGCTCCTCGGCTGTAAATCGCGTTGCGAACATGATAGTTTGCCTCAATCAGCTCCGAATCTCTTTCGGGGCTTCCTTTCTTTGGCTCGTTTGCTTGATTTACTTCACCCAGGTCCGATGATTCCATCTTTTTTTTTGGTTTTTGCTTGCCTTTTATGTGTTTATATGTGTTTGTTTTGGCGATTTGGATCTTGGGTTTTGCTAGTTTCTATGCTACTAGTTGACCTTGCGCCGAATTTTTAATAGTAGCTCTAGATTTCAATAGCTGAGCTAACATTGAAATTATGCAATTTTCTGTCCTGTTATTAGGAATATGTATGCTAATTTGTTTAGTAACTTGTATAGTCCTGTTATTAGGAATGTGTATGCTAATTTGTTTAGTAACTTGTATAGTGTCAAAGTCCGATTCGAGTTAGTTTTGTGCGTGTGGAAATGGCTTTTGTGTTCTTACAGTTGAATGTTTTGGTGAAAGCAGGGGTTTCGGTCTTTTGTTTGGACAGCAGTCTCATATCAGCTGAAAGATAGTCTCAAGTTATCACCATCAGCATCCCAATTTGTGTCTTCAATTGCATTTTTCCCTTGGAGTATTAAGCCTTTGTACGGGTATGCCTAAAGTAGTGTTTATCTCATCTTTCTCTAGATTTTGTTTATTGTTTTGCGAATTGTGTTTCATCACTTTAAGGTCTGATGACATACTATTTATAACACATGATTGCAGGATCTTGTCGGATTGCGTACCTATAAAGGGAAAAAAGCGCATTCCCTACTTATTACTTGCTACGGTGCTCTCTCTAGTTCCATGGCTCGCTTTAGGAACAATTTCGTCATTCAGGAACTCAAGGCTGGAGCTCATGATACTCCTGACGTGTCAGAACCTTGGCTCGGCAATGGCTGATGTGGTTATTGATGCCATGATAGCTGAAGCAGTGAGACTTGAGCGGTATGTTTACGCCTATCATTAACTGTTTGCTCATCTTGGGATGGAAGAAACTGTTGAAATATACATTAAGTAGTTAGATTTAGACTCTCTGCTGGGCTCTTCGGCGTGCAATCTACTTTAGAAATAGCTGTTTGACATTTTGATACTTGCTTTCCATATGAAGCATTTCAAGATTGGCTAATCAACTAAAAATAGATATCTTGTCCGAGAAAATGGGATTTCAACTACTTAGACCTGAAACCTGACAATCCAATTTTGTTCTTAACTTAATCGTGTCTATTTTGAAATGACTAAACTACTGCAATCTTGTTTTATAATAACTTGGTATCTTACTTACTCTTTCTGCTCATAAAGCATGGACTGAGTTCTTTAAGCTGCCTCATGTATAGGGCCTCATTTGCTGGCGATCTTCAGTCGATCTCCTGGATGTCCATGGCTTTAGGAGGAATTTTCGGAAACTTGCTCGGTGGTTATGCCCTAACAACGCTGCAGATTGACAAAATTTTTCTGCTCTTCTGTGTATTGCCAACCATACAGTTATTTTCTTGTGGTTTGGTTGAGGAAAAATCATCTCAGCCTGAGATTTCTACTTCTAACGGCTCGGACATTATGAATGGTGGTAGTTTTCATGGTGATGAGTCATATTTTACTAAAACCAAGACCACCACTTCCAGGAGAAAGAAGGGCCCGAAAAATGCCAAAAAGGCACCTGTGAAGATCCCTGAGAAAAGGTCCTTAGCAGCTCGATGGTTTCTATCTCTTAAGATGGCGTGTTATGCGTTGTTTAGGGCTTTCCGGCAACCGAGTATTATAAGGTAAGAAGTTCTCTTGTTTAGCTCTTATAATTTTAGAATGCATCTGTGAAAGTGCTCAGTTTTGGAATTCATTCATTGTAGCAGGTACTATGCTGACATTCATTAGCCGATAGGATATGCTCTTTGATTTTTCCAATTCGTCTTTTATATTTATTACCCTTCTTGATGCGTTTCTTGATGTTCAATTTGCCAACTCTGCAGACCAATGGCTTGGTTTTTCTTGGCAAATGTTACTCTTCCAAACCTCTCGACAGTCATGTTCTATTATCAATCCGAGGTGCTGAACTTGGAAGCATCGTTTTTGGGCAAAGTTCGTGTTGTCGGTTGGTTAGGCCTCATGCTTGGAACCTTTACTTACAATCGCTATTTGAAGAAAATGAAACTTCGAAAAATTCTCCTGTAAGTAGAAACATAAACAAAAATTTAAGCCGTTACTCATCCATCAACCATGCAGAACTGCATATTTTAACTGTAATTCCATTCCTTCTTTCCTTCCAGGTGGGCTCATGTCGGTCTGATCTTCTCGGGTCTTTTAGACGTCGTCTTGGTGTCAAGATCCAACACTTCATTAGGCATTTCCGACAAAGTGATGGTGCTTGGAGGATCTGCTCTTGCAGATGGAATCAATCAATTCAAGTATGTTACTTACATTTGATTAGTTCAGACTTTAAAATGTGTTCATTACAAGGTACTGAAACTTGTTATGGTTGCAGATTCATGCCATTTCTGATCTTGTCGGGACAACTATGCCCGCCTGGGATCGAAGGAACTCTGTTTGCTCTGTTCATGTCGATCAACAATCTGGGTTCGACGATAGGATCATTTGTTGGTGCAGGTCTTGCGTCGGTCCTCAACATCTCTTCAGGATCTTTTGATAACATTACTCTAGGGATTTCCATTCAGGTTCTCTGCATTACGATTCCAGTGGTTTTCCTGTTTTTAATACCAAAGGAAGCTACTGGTGTGTCGGCGTAGTTATCAGAATTAGAGGAGTGTAGGACTTCCGCGCTTGTTTTGGTTGTTTTTCTTTCGCGGCAGATGGTAGTATACGAAGAGAAATGGACAGATGATATGTAAAGATTACATCATAAATGAAATCTGACTACTTATAATGAGTTATATTTCTTCTGTTTTAAGAGTTTCAGAGTCGTCATGGACTTCTGTCATAAATTCTGAATGGTATTGTAGTAAAAGAATGGCGCCATTTTTCATCAGTACCAACTCGGCAATATAAGACAACCTGAAATCCGACAGTGTGTTTGATGTTCGATCTGCTGGCCGTGATGATACACTAACCAAGGAGTCACTAGTTCTCTTCCTGGTGACGGCGCTGCTGGATACATGTAAGTTGACATGGCGGTGGCGTGGCTTTGCTTGCTACACCTTCTAAAAGGTTATTATCTTCGCTTTAAGATGAAGAGAATAGTTTAACGTTCACAACTAAATTGGGACAAATGGAAGCTTCGAGAAAAGTGCTCAAATGACCATAATTTTTGGTTAAATGTGTCAATACGTTGTAAAATGAGAAAGTGTCAATCTAACCTGATCTTGTTTGACTTAGTTTGGCCAGAATCCAGTGAAATGATGAATTTACCGAAAAAAGTGTAAAAAGTGAAAAAACTGAGCTGCCCAAATGCATATGAAGGGAACGATTTTCCCATTTCCTCCCTTACTTCCCCTTTCTTCTTCCTCTCTTTCCCTTCGTCGTCCTCAATCTTATTTGGAACGACAAGTTCACCCCGGCGCAGAAGGGTATCATCGTCGACGTCCTCAGGTAGTTCAACTCCCCCGTGGTGGCGCCCTCTGTCGCCACCTGGTGGAAGACCACTGAGAAGTACAAGGGCAGTGACGCAGTTAGTGTAGTCTTGGGAAAGCGGATTCTGGATGAGAGCTACCTAGTGGCGAAAGGCGACCATGCTTCTGGCGGGATGTTCGAATGACGGTCTCCAGTCTTCTTCACCAGTGCGAACGCGGCGGGGGGGGGCGGGTCGGGGTGTGGTGATGGTTTAGCAGTAGTAGGGTCAAAGCGATGGGACGAGGTTTCTATTGGTGGTGGTGGTATGTTTAATTCGTGGTGGGAAAGGTGACGTCGGTGAGCAGAGCGGTGGGGATAGGGTCCTACGATGAGGGGTAGAGCAGTGGGGCGAGGTTTTCGGCAGTGGTGGTGGTGTGTTTGTCAGTGGTGGGCGAGGTGACAGCTGTAAGCAGAGCGGTGAGGTGGGGCTAGGGTTCCACGGCGGTGGGGTACGGCTAGGGTTCCACGACGGTGGGGTTAGGTTTTTGGAGGTGGTGACGTGGTGAATTGTTGGTGGGCAATAGTGGTGGTGGTGAATCAGGCTGGGTGAGGTTTCTGCCAGCAGTGGAGGTGTCGTAGCATCAACGACGAAAGACGGGGAATAATGGGGTGGGTTGTGAAGAAAAAATAAAATGGGTTTCAGTTTTGAAAAATAACCTTTTTAATCCAATAAGCTACCACGTCACAAGGGGTATAATGGGCATCAATTATTCAGCTTTGGATTGAGGGGTATTTTTGTAATTTCATTTTGAGGTCAATGTCTGAATTCCTTGGGTCAATGCAGGAATTGAGGAATTTCAATATATTGGCACAATTCGGCCAACAATTAGGGTTAGATTGGCACAATTGGTAATGAGTTAGGATTAGATTGACATTTTCTCACTTTGCATGATTATATTGACACTTTCAGTCAAAAGTTGTATTTTGCACTAAAACTTTTGTTCTTATTTCATCTTTATGATAACTTACTTTTCAATTATGCTAATACTAGTGCATATATAATCCTCTATTTTTTTGAGTGCAAATATAATTCTTATTTGCTCTGAAGTTCTGGTCAATCTTGGTATTCGCAAATTTTTAGTACATAAATTGAAATACCCCTCGAATTTAAAAAAGAGAAAAATGCTTGAGTAATCTCTAGTGTCCATGTAAGTACATATTTGACTCTATGTTTTCGAAAGTGCAGATATACAAGAACCACAGTTGACCTAGTAATTATAACCTTGTCACTAGCGACCGATAATGATGAAATTTTTTCCAGTGTTGACTTGATTTTTAGGGAAGAAATTACCCCTAGTAAATTTCGGAATTTTAACAGACAATTTTTTTCCTTGTTATATTCACAAATTATCACTGAAATTCTTCTCTATTCTCTAATCTTCTTGCTCCTTCACCATCGCTTTGAACCGGTCCATGATCGGAGTAACCGTCGGTGGCTTTAGAGCAGCATTGCTCCCCCATCACTGCCTTACTCGTACGTCCCCACGACTTCCGAGCTGCTCGGGAAAACAAAGTCGTTGCCACAAACCCTAGTCGCCTCTCCTCACTTCTTCACCATCACTCTGAATCAGTCAACAGTCAGAGATGATACCAGCGGTTTCGGAGCCGCATCGCTCCCTGCCTCCATTGCTTTGTCAGAGATTCCACTCTCCAAATCCCGCCTCCAACACTAGTGTCGATCCCACCAATCGCTTGGGATTCTCAAATCCCGCTCATTCCATGAAACTTGGAGAATTTCTCAAAAGATATGCTAGATTTGCGAAGCATTAGTAGTGGGGATGTGATGGGAATTGCTGAGAACACATGAAGAGGCGTTACATAACTTATAAAAGTGTTTTAGAGAGAATGAAGAAGAATTTAGAAGGCGTTACTACGGCGACAGAACGTTAAATTGTTCCAATACAATTTATGTAGAACTTGAATGCCACTCTCTTCAAAACACAGTTACAACACTCATGTTTTCTTTAATTTGGGGGCATCTCGGTCCATCCACTGAAAATCAACGTAGACTGGGATTGACCAGGGGTTCAGATCAAATCAACATTATACATGCAATAATATAAACTAGGGATTGTATTGACACTTAACTTAGAACTGAGGTTTATATGAGGATTATTTTTCCAATTCAGAAGCTACTAAACGGTAATTTCATCTTCACAAATCAAGTCAACACTGATATTTTTCTCAGCTGTCGCCGATAGCAGGATATAATTTTTAAAGTCTAACGTTAGTTATATGAAGGATTTTAAGATAAAGTTAAGTGAAAGATAACAAATTATTTCATTTAATTGTATATGATTCAACCCTTCATTAGGTAAATCAAATTTAGAAATACATTAAGATAAAGTTAAATGAAAAATATTCTAACAAAGAGAGTTTCAGAAAATGCGGCATGTTCATAAGTTTACAAACAATCCAATGTATTTTACTTTCATTTGGCTTCATGTTTCATTGCATTCATTGACAAAGAGAGCTAGAAGAACAGTTTCTACTGCGCCAAATATGGCGCCAAATATTTATTTACATGTTCTACTGCTTTTAGTGACACTATAATTGTCACCTTCTGAGTATGTACTACTGCTTTTCAAAAAATATTTCGCTCATCAAATTGTTGAATGTTGATATTCATATATACCTCATTTTTGAAATGGATGAGCACCTTCCTCAAAAAAAGGGTATTACTATATCATACTCTGTTTTTACTTGTTTACGCCATAATACGTATATGTACATATATGAAATTAATTTAATTTTTTTAAAAAAAGAAAAAGTTAAAAAAGAAAAAAAAGGAAAGGGATGGTCTTCCCGGGCCACCGCCGTTGCCGCCTGGCCACCACATCCCGCCATCCCAAGCCCAGCCCCACCCGATCCTTTCCCCGTCGCCGATGGTTCTCGTGAGGCGGCTCTGGAGCTGGGGAAACGAGAACCAGGCGAGGGGAAACGAGAACGGGAGTGATTCGAGCGCGGGAAACGATAACGAGCGACAAGAGCGGGTCGACGAGAGCTAGGTCGGGCAGGGCGACTAGAGCCAGGAATGGAGAACCAGGAATGGAGAGCTGACCCGCGAGAAGTAAAAGGAGAGCCGGGAATGGAAAGCCGATCCAGGAGAGGCAAGCCAGAGAAGGAAAAAGAGAGCGGTGGCCGGAGAAGGAAAGGAGAGCGGTGGCTGGAGAAGGAAAGGAGAACGATAGCCGAAGAAGGGAAGGATAACGATGGCCGAAGAAGGGAAGAAGACCCGGGAGAATAAAGGGAAGAAGACCCGGGAGAATAAAGGGAAGAAGACACGGTCGACGGCGACGGGTCGGAGAAGACGTCGAAAAAGAGAACACCGGCAAAAATACCCTCCGGCGAACACCACGGTGGCCGGGCTGCCGCCGGCCACCGCCTCCTGTCGGCCACTATTCCCGGCAGGGTGATTTAGGATACACTAACTTAATTTTTAATTCCAATTAATTAATATTAATTACACTTACTTATTAGTAATTATTCAATCTCATTATTTATTTAAATTTATCCAAAATACATAAGGTATTTCATTCGTACAAAATACAAGGCGTGATTAAGTAAAATACAGAGCGTGATATAGCGATTCACAAAAAAACAAACAGAAAAAACCTGGCTTTCATCACATTTTCATTAATATGTTTTCTTGAATTCTTCATATGGAGATACCACCATAAGCCCGTGAAAACATGGTTTTCATATCATAGTTTTGAGTTTTTCCTGTTGATTTTCACTTATAACATGATTTTAACCTGAACTACACAACATACTCATCTACAATTTGGATACCTACTGTCTTGGAAACCAATTTTTCAAATGCTGCAGTACGTTGGCACACTGACCGGTTGATACACGAAAGGTTTGATCGTGTGAGCGTAGCCAGAAGGATGGTTGTAGGTGAACTTCAGGCCGGCGCTCCCCTCGCCTAGTTTTGTACAGTGTTCATGGAAGCTGCTGATGGGTCGTGCCAAACACGCGTCCCAGCGATCAGCCTGTGACATCGTCTCTGCCACCGTGTATATGCCATTAGAATCCGTGAACGCCTGATAGTTGAGAACTTCACCTGACTTGGTTATGCATAGAACAGCCACCTCAGCCCCTACAGTACACAATAGCAATCTTAGGACTTCGATATTGCCAATATCTGCATTAAGAGATGAAAGAAACCATTTTTCCACGTCCCAATTAATTAGCTTTGCTAAACTACCGCACTAGGCATCCTCGTAGACATGAAATCAACCAGACGTATAGCGAATATGGTGCTGAGATTCATACGTGACAAGTAAGCAAAACATCACCCGCACTTTGAAATTTAGCTAATAGCATCCCTTCTCTATATTCACCTATTCAAATCATAGCAGTTCATCATGTACATCACAGAGCTTAACCAATGAACCTTCTCTAATACCGACCCTTCTCTAATCAATGAACCTTTCATCGCTTTGAAAAGCGAGCTCGATAGTTTGACCTATAACGGGTTCTAGTGACAAGCGCGCCAATTATCTGGCTTATATCAATCAGCTAAAGGAAGCATAATCTCTATTACGCAAGCAAATTACAGCCATGTACATGTACGACACAGTCTCACTGAAAACATGAAATTGAAATACACTCCCAAGATACTAAACGAAAAAAACATCATGAGCTAACGAAAACTAATTTCTCAATTTTCAAGTGTTAATGGCTGCACTCAAAATTCCCAGATGCCACAATCTCCATATAGCAGATCAAAATAGACAGTTTTCCCTTGTACTCAAAAGTATAAAATCCAAAATTTTCTTGCAAATTTCACTAAAACAAACCAATACCTACTCGCAATTTCCACTAAGAGCACGAAACAACAGGAAAAATGTATCATCTGTGAATCAAGAATCGAAACCTAATGAATATTACTATGGATTTCAAATCAAACCACAAAGCTTCCAAGTTCCAATCAAACTAGAGCAACAATTAAACATGAGACCAGAAATCAGATGAAAAAATTAAATCAAACCCGTAAATTTTAAACCCAATTCCCCCAAAAAATTACGCATTAAAGGGGCCAATTAAAGAAGAAATTAGGGAGATCACCAGCTAAAACATGGTCTTCTGGGCCAACAGAGGAATCCCCACAAACATCACACACAACTCTGCCTTGGATTTGACCAGTCCAAGCTCTCACGCCATAGCTGCAGAAGATTAAACATAGAGAAATGATCGCTACAAAAGCTGGTATCTTGGAGGTGGGTTCCATCTTTTTGCCGCGAGAAACAGTCTTTCCGTTTCCTTCTCAGCTGCTAAAATGTTCGGAGCTGCCGACGAGGTTACGAATTTCTATTGGGCTTTTACTGTTACGAATTTTGCATTTTTATCCTAATATTTTCGGCTATGCTGCTCCAGAATTTTTATATAAATATAAGAGTAAAATATAAAAATGACCCTATTATTTTACAAAAGTGTCAATATAATCTTGTAAAATTTGAAAATGCTATTGTAACTCTAACTTTTGCATCAGATGTGCCGATATAATCTTTTGACATTATTTCGGCATTGACCGTTAATTTTCCGGAGTTGACAAAATTATAAAAGACCAAAATACCCCCAGTGTTAAACCTAAAAATGTAAAGACAATAAGACCCCTATATTTTTCTCCTTCTTCATCTCTGAAAATCAGAGCCGCCGTGCTCCACCTCTGCACCACAACGCCTAATTGCTGCCCCGCCTCTGAATTCGCCGCTTCCACCACTTCGACCACTAAATCCAACAATTATATCAGAAAAATTAAGAAACAAACTCAAAGAATCACTCAACTGCTAATTTAATATGGCATAAAGAAACGTAAATGAAGAAGAAGCATATGAAATTACCTCCTCTAACAACCATGGCTGCGGCTCTGTTTTGCATCGTCCATTTTTCAATTGTTATGTTTGTTGGCAATCGTTGCCCCGCCTCAACATCACCGCGCCCCACCACTTCCCCGATGCGCCCCGCCATCAAAATCTGGAATTTCACAATTGCTCCACCACTGAATCACATCTGCCACCACTGCCCCGCCCCTCCAGCACCGACCACCACCACCATCTACCTTCCTCCTCACCCAGCCTCGCCGCCCTCCACAACCGCCAGCCTTAAACCCTAGCTCCATCACCACCATTTACCCCTCCTCCTCACCCATCCCCGCCGCTCACCATCTCCCCCTCTTCAGCCAGGCCTGTCTGCCACTAAATCCCACTTCTCCGCCACTTCTCCGCCGCTCGTCGATACCGATTCAAACCCCTAGCTCTGCCCAGCCTCTACCCGCCCCAACCTCAACACTGATTCAAACCCCCTAGCGCCTCCCCACGCACACACGCCGCAGAACCCTAGCCACCGACCCATTGCCTAAACCAAGCCAACCCCACCAAACCCACGACCACCCCGCCTTTACCTAGCCACTGCCACTGAAACCCCCTCCCCCCACGCCGCCACTGAAAC
>JAULKM010000011.1:11744771-11758228 GCA_032355605.1 Rubia tinctorum | reverse complement strand
GGCATCGAAATGTTTCCTGCATACATACTCAAAACCTCTTTGAAGTGCTTCTTTTATCTCCTTTATCAATGCTACTCCGTTTCTAATAATTTCCTTACATATTTTCTATGATTTATCTTGTCCATAGGTAAAATAATTTATCTAATAATTTTCTGATATCCTTCTATTGAAATTGATTTGTCCTACATTGCCACCTTAGATGAAATTGACATGATACATAAGATCTTGGCCAACTCTACTTAATTTATGCTTTTCAGACTGAATCAGCTAGGTAGAAAATCTGGTTACATTCATCTCTCTTTGTAGTATAATCTATAAAGAAACTCCAGCACTGTTAAGGCACCCCCACAGTATAATCTACAAACAAATTCTAGAATTCTAAAATAAAATACAATAACTAGATAAAGAAAAAAGAGCACACAACCGCAATGAATTATAGAACTACACTGCCAACCTGCTCTTCAGCAACACTATTGTTGAAGCTACCATGATCCACCTCTGTAGAAAACGCAGACACTAATCACTACATCAATCAAAAAACACCACCACAAAAAAAATATACAGAAAAATTTAAAATGCACTCATATTAAAGTGCCGAAAGGCATTAGTAGTAAATCAGTGGGTCTTTTTACGTCGGCAATATATTCCACCGACAAGGAGGAATTGCGAAATACAGTAACGCACATTGTAATTTCTAACTAACCAGTGGATTGCTCGTTAGTATCGTTAAACTCCTTATCCAGTGCTTTATCAATCATGTCCGCGAGACTATCCTCCTTCGACGTCACCTGAGACGAAGAATTCGAATTCGAAGAGGAGTTCAATTGAGAAAACAACGCATTGATGTCGCCATCTCTTCGAATCGAATCGGCGACGGTTAGAAAGCAGCAGCAGAGAATGAGCAGCGAGAGAGCTCGCCATGATTGCCCTTGCATTGTGCGAGGTTGCAGTGAGAGTAGGCCGTCCGGTACGCGGCCGTTGGAAGAGGCGGGAAAAGGTGGGGCCAGTGGAGTGCGATCACTGCAACGGTACTTTCCACTGCTCCGGCCGACTGGGGAGTGGAGAGTGAGAGGTAAGCAAAGGGAATTACGCCATTTTTTGAGGCTGCTCTTTACGCGCTGATGCTGACGGAGTTTTGCAGGTGGATCATGAGATCCGACGGTCAAAATGGGTCAATAAATTTTTTTTAACTCTTATTTCATTGTAATCATTTAATTTAGTATTCAATCATGGATGAATTCTACTTATTATTGTAATTGTATTGTGCTAGGGGTAAATAATTCTAATTAGGCTAGTATTGGAATTGGCACCATAGTTTTGTCATATTGAGGAGGGGTAGGAAGGTCTTTTTACAGTAAAATAAGGTCAGAACGAACTAAGAAGGAATCAGCTCCTTCACTAGTTCATCACTGCAATTGGGAGGGAAGTTTTCATTCTGTTGTAACTGAATTCGGTTAAATAGAAGTTAGTATAAGTATAGCATGAATTGGAGAGGAAAGGCATCATTGTTGATCATTCGTTTTGTATGTTCTTGAAACAGCAAGAATACGTCTCTTCTTTCTTGAAATCTAAGGGTTACTTTTGTTAAATTATTGTGTGGTTCTTTGTTCATGACAAATTGGTATCAGGGAGAGTGAATTCCTCGACAATAGTGGCGGAGAACACTCGATTCAAGGTTTTGGAGAATCGGCTTAAGGGTCTGGACACTAGATAGGCAGTTTCAACTCAAGAAGCAAAGGTGTTCAATCAGGAAGTGAAGTAGAAATTTGAAGCTAGTAGTTGTAGCGACAGAGCTGGATGCATCGATCAAAGGGGTAGAGGAAGAACTGAATGTCAATTTTGAAGCACTCATGAGAGTAAGGGAGAGGCAAACAAATGGAGACAGAGGCTGGAAGTTCAAGCAGGGGAGCAGCTCCGGAAATGCAACATGTTTTTCAATTATTACCAAATCTTTGATCCTCAGAGAGTTGAAGCTATTGAGATTTACTTAGAAGGCTGAACTGAGACATGGTATCAAAGTGAAAGGGAAGTTAGGAGGATGAATTTGTGGACAGTTTTTAGTGAGGCTGTGGTTAAAAGGTTTTCTAAAATAGGAGGAAAAGATGAAATAGAGGAATTCAATAAATTGCATCAATCTGGAACTGCTCAAGTTTATCAAGAGGACTTTGAGGAGTTCAGGTCTGGAATAATCAATAAACTTCCAAATCTGTCAGAGCAATACTTCATTTCTAGCTCTGTAAGTGTATTAAAGGAGGAAATAAGGCATATGGTAAACTTTCAAACCTGAAACTCTATATAAAATTGTAGAGATTGCAGTGCTACATGAGTTAATTTGGATGTTATGATTAGGAAGACTAAACCTATTGGTGGAACTGTACAACAACCTCTTGGTTTGTCCAGGCCTTATACTCCTGTGATTAAGGCACCAGCTGAGAAGTTTAACAACTGGAGAAACAATCCAGTGGAAAGAAAGAATGATGGGGAAAGGATTAAAACAATATCACCACAAGAAACCCAGTTTAGAAGGGAGCATAACTTATGTTACAAATGTGGGGACAAATTTAGTCCTGGTCATAGATGTAAGTACAAGCAGGTTAACTGTATATCTGCTATGGAAAAATTGGAACCAAGTGAAATTGTGGTGGAAGAACAGGAAGAGATATCAGCTGGAGAAGATAATGGTTATGAAGAACTGTCACTTCCATATATTGGCAGTAATTCTAGAGTTAATACCTTTTTATCTATGGTAATCTACAAGGGCTTAAAGTCAGTATTTTACTTGATATCGGTTCTACTAATAACTTCATTGATCCTTCTGTTTTGAAGAGAACTGACTTGGTAGTAGTGATAACAAGGCCATTTGTGGTGACTGTAGCAGATGGAACAAAGTTTGTGGAACTTACAAATGCCCTGAAGTGGTGTGGAGAGTGAGACAATTGCAGTTTAAGTGTGATCTAAGAATGATGCAGCTTGGAGGGGTTGACATAATACTGGGAGTTGACTGGATGACTAGCTATAGTCCTTTGACTTTTAATTTTCATGCTCAGAATGTGTCATTTTATGGGAAAGGATATCATTGGGTGCTACATGGAGACAAAAATTCTGAGAAAGTGGAACTAGACAGCAAGCAGTGCTCCTGAGTTCTATCCTGATTTGAGCTTTTTTCTGATTTTAATAATGGAATGAGGGTAAGGAGCATAACACCAGGGGTGGTACTAGATAAATGGAAATATGAACATAATGAAAGGGTGGAAAATGCAGATTACACACACAGAAAAGAGTTAACTGAACATAAGTGTGAGGTTTCTTTGGCAGAAGTGGAGAAGCTTAAAAAAGAGCTACTGAGCCTGGAAGTGCCTGATATCATACAACAGGTTCTGATACAATTTTATGACGTGTTTCTTATCCTAAAAACTCTACCACCTGAAAGACAGATTGATCATCAAATCAATCTGAAACCTGACTCACAACCTTTCAAATTGAAACCACATAGGTACCCTCATGGGTACAAGGATGAAATTGAGAGGGAATGTTGAAGAATAAAGTCATTCAAGTCAGTATAAGCCCTTGCTATCTTAGTGAAGAAAGTGGATGCATCATGGAGACTGTGCATTGATTATAGGAAGTTGAATGCATTGAAAAATAAGGAAAGATTTCCAATTCCTGTAATAGATGAATTGCTGGATAAATTACATGGTTCAACGTATTTTTCAAAGCTTGACCTCAGGGCTGGATACTATCAGATTAGAGTGAAAAAGGAGGGCGTACCAAAAACAACATTTCAAACCCATAATGGGCACTTTGAGCTTGTAGTTATGCCTTTTGGATTGACAAATGCACCAGCTATTTTCAAGCACTTATGAACCACATTTTTAGGAAGCAGTTGAGGAAGTTTGTTTTAGTTTCCTTTGATTACATTTCGGTGTACAGTGATTCATTGGAAAATCATAAAAACACATTTGATGAAAGTATTGTCAACACTCATATCTCAATGTTTATGTGCTAAACTTTCTTTTTTTTGCTCAAGATAGAGTTGAATATCTGATGCATATTATCTCAGAAAATGGTGTGGAAATGGATGGAGAGAAGGTAGAATGTGTTTTAAAAAAAGCTAGAACCTAAGAACATTAAATAATTGAGGGGATTCTTAGGGTTGACCGGATATTGTAGGAGGTTCATAGCTGATTATGGACTAATTTGCAAGCCATTGCATAAACTGTTAAGAAAATATGGGTTCAAATGGGATTCAAAGCCATCTTTGGCTATGCAAAGATTAAAGCAAGTAATGACCACAACTCCTGTCCTAAGGATGCCAGATTTTTCTCAACCATTTGTGATTGAGACCAGTGCTTATCGATTTGGAATGGGGGCAGCGTTAATGCAAGAGAATAGGCCTATTTCCTATATAAGTAAAGCATTTTGTCCGAGAAATAGAGGGTTATCTACATATGAGAAAGAATTACTTGCTTTAGTTCTAGAAATTGATTAGTGGAGACATTACTTACCTGGAAATCATTTTATTATTAGGACTGATCACAAAAGCTTGAAATATCTTTTAGATCAAAAGTTAACCAATGCTCTTCAGCATAAATGGCTTACAAAGTTATTGGGATTGAGTTTTGAAATACATTACAAGACAGGAAAAGCAATGCTGCAGCAGATGCTTTATCCAGGAATCCATCACTGATTGAAGAATATACTGATCAGAACCTGGAATCAACTGAGGATTGAAAAATCAGAAGAATCAGAAATTTGAGACAGGTTCTTTAGTTCAGAATGGTGGAAATGGTCAGAAGCTGTGTAATCAGAATGATAAGCCTAATCAGGAATTGTGCTCAGATTAGATGAAAGAGGTACAACTTGGTGGACATCTAGGGAAAGCAAGAAAACTGGAAGTATGTTAGATGAGGCGCAGATACAGTACAACAATGTACCTTGGATTTTGCATATTGAACAAAGTTATGTTGGAGATCAATGGGTTCAAGATTTGATAGCTGAGACTGTTTTAAGAAAAAGGTGAATATTCTTTTATTAGAGGGATTATGGAAAAAATAGCTGGATAGTAGTTGGTTCTGTGGGCGATGTGAGGCTTAATATCCTGAAAGCTATGCATTCATCTCTAATTGGAGGACATTCAGGGCAGTCAACTACCATCAAAAGAGTATTTTCTCTTTTCTTCTGGCCTCAGATGAGAGAACAGATCATGGAGTTCATTAAAATTTGTGAAGCTTGTCAGAGAAACAAAGCTGAGCATTGCCAGTATCCAGGTTTTCTTCAACCATTACCAGTTCCAAATCAACCCTGGTCTCATATTACCATGGTCTTTGTTGAAAAATTACCTAAATATGGTGATTATGATACAATATTGGTGGTGCTTGACAGGCTTACCAAATATGCACATTTTCTACCAGTTTCAAATAATTTTACTACTTCTGATATTGCTAAAGTTTTCTACACTGGGGTTTGTAAGTTCCATGGGGCTCTTGAAATAATCACCTCAGATAGATATAATATTTTTACAAGCCATTTTTTGGCAAGAACTCATGTCTCTTATTTGTATCAAACTGCAATTTACTACTGCCTACCATCCAGAGACTGATGGTCAGACTGGGAGAATAGATCTAGTCTTAGAAAGTTTCTTAAGGTGTTTCTGTGGTGATAGGCCTAATCCTTATAAGACTTGAATTAGTTCAGCTCAATGGTAGTATAATACAACACATCATCACAGTATCAACATGACACCACATAAAATATTGTTTAGAGTTATCCATTATCTCTTCCTTCAGGGCCATTCAGAGATGTACTATTTTCTGCTCAGGAGAAGTGATTCAGCAGAGAGACATGATTAATTAGTTGCCCAAAACACATCTTCAAAAGGCTCAATCCCGTATGAAGTAATCTTCTGATGGTAAAAGAACAGAAAGAAGTTTACAAGAAGGGGATTTGGTCTATTTGAAGTTACAGAAACACGGACAAAATTCCGTGGCTTTGAGACAAAACATGAAGTTACCTCCCATATTTCATGGTCCATATAAGGGGGCTTAAGAAGATTGATGATGTGGCTTACAAACTAGAGTTACCAATTGGCAGTAGAATTCACCCAGTTTTCCATGTTTCTTTACTTAAGAAACATCAAGGACCAACACCAGCACAAACTACTGAAATCCCCGAGTGTGATTTGGATGAGCTAATGGTGTTAGAACCTCTGGGGGTACTACAGAGAAGGCTGCAAAATAGAGGAGATCAAAAAATAGTCCAATGGCTCATTGAGTGGAAACATTTGCCTAAAGAAGATTCACCCTGGAAAGATGCTAGCATGATATCACATCAGTTTCCTCTATTCAAAGCTTAATGTAGGTTCAGGTTTTGGTTTAATATGGCCAGTTTCTTTTGCAAATATGATAGCATGAGGACAAGCTAAAGCTTATGATGGATGAAATTGTCATATTAAAGAGGGATGGGAAGGTCTTTTACAGAAAAATAAGCTCATAATAAGCTAAGAAGGAATTAGCTCCTTCACTGGTTCATCACTGCAATTGGGAGGGAAGTTTTCATTCTGTTGTAACTGAATTCGATTAGATAGAAGTTAGTACAAGTATAGCATGAATTGGAGAGGAACGGCGTCATAGTTGATCATTCATTTTGTATGTTTTGAAATAGCAAGAATACTTCCCTTCTTTCCTAAAATCTAAGGGTTACTTTTGTGAAATTATTGTGTAGTTCTTTGTTCACGACAAGTTTTAAGTGTTTAGATTTATGATAAAATGGAATGATCGGATGAAATTGAATTTAGAAAAAAAATAGAAAGAATAGATGAAATTGAAGAAGTTTTGTAGAAAAAGTGCTTTTATAACCCTACCTAGTTGACATAAGTGCCAAATAATTTTTTGATAACTGAAAGTGCAGATATAACCATACCTTGTTGATGTAAGTGTCAATATAACCTTTTCCGACATCTGAAGGCCGGATTCGATGGAAAAGTCAATTTTACCCATTTACGAATATGCTGATATAACCCTATAAATTTTAAGACTGTGTTGATATAATCCTATAAGTTTTAAATATGTTCTAATATAACCCTGTAAGTTTTAAGAATGTGCTGATATAACCCTATCATTGGTCCGGCGGCGGCGGCCCGCGAACTCTAAGGGTAAATTTGTCAACTCAAATACAGATTTTAAAACTATGGGTATTTTGGACATTTTACATACAGTCAACGTCGAAAAATAGAAGTAAATGCCGGAAATGAGGTCTGGGGGTTATATTGGCACTTACATCAACTAGTTAGGGTTATTTTTGCACTAAAAATTATCTGAGTGTTATATTAGCACTTATGTCAAGTAGATATGGTTATATTGGTATATATCCTAAAAAAAACAGGTGGTGGCAAAATAGGGTTGGACAGATTAGTTGTGGTGGAGTCAAATGAGTAAGGTAGCCGAAAGAGTTTCTGAAATGTGGGCCTTGAAATAAAGGAGGCCCAATAGCTTCAAAATTAACAAATGAATTTGACAAGTTTGCATTCACGTGGTCCCCAATGGGCCCAATCATGCTTTCCAAAAACCCCATTGGGGGACAGTCAAGTATCTTAAACCTCAATTGTCTCCTCATGTTTGGGATTCACAAAGAAGTTTTCATTATTTTAATAATCATTAGGTTTACAAGAAAGTATTCTTCTCACTTTTACATTTTGAAGTTGAAATGATAAAAAGTTATATAAATTTAATGTCTAAAATTATACATTACAACTTACAACAAATTTAACAAGATCATTTGTGATACTGTTCTAATTTATATATCCATAAAATTTTACGGTCAAAGTAACACTTTAGTCAAACTAGAAATTTACGGTCAAACTAGAAATTTTCAACAATTACAGGGAGGATGGAGAGAACATACCCTTTTGTTTTATATTTTATTTCACTAAATTATACTATTTTCATTTCAATTAAATTAATTGTTGGGTGTGTCAAACTTAAATTCTAGATCAACAATTGGAAGATATTTGCCTTGAATAAAAGTAAGGATCTCACACACTAGTATGAAACCTTTTAGAAGAATGCCAAAAACAATATTATGCGAATTATTTTCAAAGCAGACACAATCATATATTAATGTCGGTTGAAATAGACTTTGCATTTTCAAGAATAACACACTTTCCATTATGATTTGTTTCACCTTGAATGTTATATTTGAAACTTTCTGATTAGACAAAAACTTCACCATTATCATTCTCTCATTTTTCTTGTGTTTTCCTTTGCTTTCCTTTCCTCTTCTTTTCTGGTTCAAGTTTCTCCATACATCTAACTTTTCATCAATTCTAGCACAAAAGATATGTCGATTTTAATAAAACATATAATTCTACTCCAAGATAGAAAAGCATGAAAGATGCAACATTAAACCTTATATGAGATTAATAGGGTTAGGTGACAATTCTTTTACACTAGATACATGCATCCATCAATAATAGTAATTTGTATGTATATCCTCCAATAGCATTTGAACATAACAACAAAATGACAATGATCAAATAAAAATGTAACATGGATCTTTAGATGGGTACTCTAGTGATCATGTAGTAAAGCTTCATCTAAAAGGGGTCCAACTTCATGCTGCCTTTGTTTCCACATACACAAAATGGAAGCAATGTTGAACTCATCATTGCACTTTTTTTGTGATAGCCTAGACAACTCCAATTTACCATCACTTAAATTATTTGCTTAAGACTCCTTTTCTCTTTGTCTATATTCTATCCAATCCCTCTTTTCAGTCTTTTGCTTTTGTTCTAGACAACTCCAATCAGTAAATGTCATTAGATCTTCACTCTTAAAATTCCTTTTGAACATCCATAATGCCATCACCCCTCCAAATGCAAGATTCTCACCTTCTAACATCCTTTCCTTCTACGGATAGATGCACCATAAATAAATGACATAAAATTTTGGCTTCAACTTTAAAGTCCTAACTTTCACCTGAAATTCTATATTCAGATAAAGCTAAATTGAACTAGCTCAAATGCCCATGTTAATCCGAAAATCAACTAAAACTAAACTGACATGTGTGCCCCTGATAATCTTGAATCCGAGTAGAGCCAAATTGAAATGACCATCATCAAAACACCATCTACACCCAAAAAACCCATCATATATGCACTCTCGCTGCTGTTTTCACTTATTAAGAAGAGCAAATTAGTTATTTGATCAACAGACGAGATTGACTGACATTTCTAATTAGTCAAAAGGTTAATTGGCACTTTCAAAAAATTCATCATTCAAGTGGAAATTTTGATAAAACTAAAGGAAACCCGAGCACTTTGATCTTCTTTCAATTCTATAAAGAATGAATTGTCGATAACAAGTCATATAACTCATTATTTTGAGTTGTTTTGTTTTACTAGTTAATATGTTTAAATATTATTTTATTATTAGTTTATTTGATATTAATATGTTTAGTAGTTAAATCTCTTTTCCGGGTTAAAGTAATGAAACATTAACTATGATTTATATGTGACGCCTAATTGTTCTTGATAATTGATTTGTATGGATTCCCAATTGTTCTCTGTGTATATTTTATTTCTGAATTTCTTGAGATCTGATCAACCTTGCATTATTTGGAATAATGCCAATTAAATTCCGCTATTTATCTTTATCTAGTGGGCAGATTTAATTAGTGGTGAAACTATCAGCAGATGGCGGGAACAATGAGTGGATAATTTGTGACAGCTGATCTGATTATGAATTATTTGAATTGAGTTTATTTGGTTCTTAATGATGTTAAGATATTAAATCTAGTTTATAACTGTTTCTTGATAGATTATATCTTAATTAGAGAAGTAGTCAGTTTATAGTTGATTCTTGCCGGCCATCGATAAAGTAAGAAGAAATTGGACTGTGTCTTGCAGCTAGTCTATAACTGGTTGGTTCATGCGAATTGATTTAGTATTGCTCCTGGCATGACACTGTCGACAATACATCATCGCAGTTTAGCATAATCTGAAGATGTTGCATTGTGAACATTTCTAAACTCCATTAGAGAAGTGCGCGCATCCACTATAAATTGTAGAGTGAAAAGTTGGAAAGCCTAGCTGGAAGAATTGGATATAACTCTCAATGTCACGCTCTCGATATCATTCCAACGCATATAGTTTAAGTAAAGCCTAAGTTGGCATGTTTTCAAAACATGATAAAGGGCACAAGCCCCCCACAACATGCCCCAACAAGGGGTCCATTTCATGTTCCATGATCCACTTTTGGTCCCCAAGAGCCACCCCTATATAGCTTTACTTCTGTCTGAAACATTCCTCCAAACATCCATAACAACAACAAGAACTTATCATCCAATTCAAATCCAACCTCATGGATCTCAATGCTGATAAAAAATTCTCATTTTCAATCACTCCTGTTCAAGAAAACGATGATCAGTTCGAATTTTCCAACTGTGTCACGCCAAATTCACCCAATTCTCCGGCTGATCATCTTTTCTTGAATGGAAAACTGTTGCCGCATATCTTCCCATCACAAACTACAAGCTATAGCTATACATTCTCGCGGTCGACAAGCAGAACAAGCAGTATTTGTAGCAAAGATTCAGTGTTTTCGTCGAGAAGTAACAGCAGCAGAAGCAGCACAAGTACGGATCAGGCTTCGGACAGGAAGTTTCTGAGCCCTAATGATCAGAAGAAGGCTGCTAAGGTTAATGTTATCAAAAACCCTGTTGGGAAAAGGCCTGTTTTGATCCCACAATGCTATGGATCCTCCCAGAGGTGGCAGTTCATCGCGCCGGCTCCGAATTTCAAACGTCAGGTTTCATCGGCGCGTGGGAGGAAACCGACACAGAAGAAGAAGGCGAAAAAGAAGCAGAGAGGGGTGAGATTAAGAACATGGTTTGGATTCAGGATTTTCAGGGCGTTTATGTCTGCATGCAGAGAATGTCATGCTATAAATCCTTCTCCAAGAAAACGTTGATTCATTCAATCACATGGGTTTTTGTTTCTTCGGACGTTAAAAATAAGGATTTGAGTATTGTTTTGGCATTGTGAATTGAAATGAGTGGCTCTAGAGTCTAGAGTTGAGTTTTTGTCTCCCATAAAAAAGACAAAAATCATCTGTAAAAACTAAAAATGTTGGAAGTTGTTCTTGATTGGCTTGCTATTTCAATGATGGTGATCTTTGAGGTTTGATGATCCATCATGCTTCTTTGTTTCAAGGTGAAAATATTTCATTTCAGAGTACCAGAAAACGTTCAGTATCGCTTGACAGATGGAACTCGAGAGGGGAGTCCAAACACTTTGCTCCTCTTCTAGTATTGGAGTGGTAAAATTTCCAATTGAGTTAGTTTTGTTGGCACCCCAAATTGTCTCCATCATTTCTAGATATCATAGCAACAATGGACAAAAGGAAAGCATAGAGACTAATGGCCTTGATATGGAAACTCTTGTGCATTTTGTTCCATATTTGGTTGCGAAGGAAAGTGGTTTTGTCACTTAAAAGTTGATTAGGAAATTAGAAGTTTGAAAAATGAAATATTTTCCCATAATGGCTCCCCCAAATTATGAATTGAATTGCTAATAAAAAGAAAAAGAAACAAACCAACCAAACAAAAACAGAGAATTTCAATCTAATTAGGGTAATGTTTCACTAAATAGAAATTAAAGTCTAAGCAAAACATGGGAAAACCCCCTTGACAGACTAAAACAAGTACCAAATACTAATATGAAGAGATTTTCTTAAATACAACTCTCTGTAACCCTTAACAGTTTAACACCCTAGTACACTTCATAGGCAAACTATCCCAAGAAAGTTTCCATGACATCAGAGTACATCCCTCCTTCACCCCGGTACTCACCGGGGTTATGCTGCTGCTGCTGCTGCTGTTGGTGGTGGTGGTGATCCATCGAGGTGGAAGATGACGATGAAGAGATTCTCGAGGGCAATGTGAAGCTCCTCTTGAACTTGTTCTCCATCTTATGAACGCCATCTTGATGGCTGTTGTCCAAGCTCAGGAAGTCATTAGGATTCGCGCCACCATTGTCTGACAGAAGCTTGGCGTCGTCGCTCCTTCCAGTTAAAGCACTGAAGAAGCTCAGCCCGTTAGGCCACTTGATGTCGTTCTCGTGATGATCTCCTCCTCCTCCTCCTCCCATCATGTCCTCCATTCTTGGTTCGGATGCTGAATGAGGAAGAAGGAACATTTGAGTCTCGTCTTTGGACTGAGGGATCCCAAGCCTGGCTGAGTTGTGGAAGCTGGACGGTGGAAGAACAGGATTTGATGATCCGGGCATTGGCCTTGGGCCCCAGTTGAAGGGAGGAGGGGGCATGTGAAGTGGGAGCCCAGGCTGTTGCTTAATGGGAAGAACTCCAGGTGGAGATGAACCAGGATTTCTTGTCGAGGAAAAGAGCTGCGATAGGTAAAAACCAGATTGGTAGCCTAATGATTCAAACGTGTGTCGCATCCTCAGCACAAAGTGGAGATCTTCGGGTATCTAAACAGCAAGCAACAAATCCATACCGAGTTATAATCCCCTTAAATACTCGATTGGTCCAGAATCTGCTTTACTAATACTGATTATGGGTGGTAAGATAGACTAGACAGTGCATAGAACTCATAATTTTGCAAGAACCGAGTCAGTCTAATTATCAGACTGAAGTAATAAAATCAGTAAATGAAACTCACTATCTTGCAAGAACCGAGTTGCAGAAGGCCATGGCCAGCTTGAATCACAGCAATAGTCTGAAGAAGACAATCAAGAACAACACGATATAAACCTTTCGTTCTAGGATACTGTAGAAAAAAAGTGGAACAGGATAGCATTAAATCTACGAAACTTCCAATTCTCACCTGAATACCTGATTCAAACTGATCAGTCCATTCAGGAGGGAGCTGAAATCAACCAAGACTCATCAAATAAATAATGGTTTCTTTCTCAGGTTTTCAGAACAGTAACAACAAAAACATATGACAACAAACATGGCACATGAAAACACAGACATAACAAATCAGGCCTCATTGATTACTATGCAGTTCAACACGTCTGTCCGAACACAGAGAATAAGCACATCAACTAAGCCCTCATCCGATTATGTGGGGTAAGCAATATGGATCATAATCTCGCAATCTATGTGTCTCGACCCGGAGACACATAGATTTAGAGGGATCATATTAATTAGGGTTTCATATAAAAACAGAAAGAAAATATTCATACAGCATCAAATGAACTCTGCCAGTAATTGGAGATGTTCGGTTCACATTCAGTAGGCTCCTTGAAAACCCATTTATGGCACTTATCAGAAGCCACTTTCCCCATCAACCTGCAACCAAATTAATCATTCATCCAATCAGAAGAACTTACAGTAACAGCAGTAAAAATCCAGTCTTTTCCCCTTTTTTTAATCTTCACATATTTCAGCCATAAAAACCTCATCTTCAGTTCTGACTACTGACCCTAGTAGAGGGCTGCT
>JAULKM010000011.1:11712359-11724137 GCA_032355605.1 Rubia tinctorum | reverse complement strand
GGGGGGAGACGGTGGTGGCTGAGCAGTGGTGGTGGAGTGGGGGGCAGTGGTGGCAAAGGGAATTTTTGTCTTTCATTTTTTTGTATTTTGTCCAAAGGGTATTTTTATCATTTTGGTTGGTTAATGGTTGGAAATAACCAGTCAATGCCAGAATGTAGTTTTTAGGGTTATATTTGCACTTTCATTTAGTAGTTAGAGTTGTTTTTGCACTAAAATTCATCACAGGGTTATATGTGCACTTATTGAAATATATACAGTTATATTTGTATACATATCTATAAAAAATGAGAAAGTATAAAAAAAATGTTACCTATCCATAAATTTATAATTGATATGCCATTTTATTTTTTAACTTAAAAATTGTATTTTTAAAATTTATATTTTATAAGTTAAAATATGTAAGGTGTGTTTGAATGTGAAAATACAAGAAATATTATATACAAGTATAATATTTAACATTAAAAATATTTTATTTAAATAAAATGTCCAGTGTTAATTTAACAAATACAACGGATAAGCTAAAAAATACAGTGAACTATCCATAACATAAAAACAGGCCACATGTCTTACTCTACGACTCTACGTATATTACAATAATATAACACTGTTACAAATTAGAGCAATCGTACCACTTTCCTAGCAACATTTATTAAAATGTTACAATTGCTTACAAAGTGTTATTTAAACTTTTGAAAAATGTTACTTAAATCTTGAAAAATGTTGCATTAGATATAATGCAATATCACATAAAGTAATGCTTGTGAACGTGTTGCAATAGGTCTAACTTAATACTTTTTATCACTTAAATTAATATTTTAAAGTGTTACATTAACATTAATTTATAACAGTCTGCGAAAGAAATGAGATGCATATCAATACCATATAAATTAGGTCATTAGAACATTACGGTGTGATTGTAAAAAGGAAGACATGCTTTGGGGAGTGCATAATTAGAAAAGAATTTTGAGCAAGCAAGTGGACAAGGTCTGACAAACTATTGTTCCTACTTTCCACTGGTACATCATAAATATTATAAATAGAATACTCCCATTTGACACCAAATAATGGGTATAATTATTATTTTTTAAAAATTAAAATGAGTGGAAGAAATTGTATTAAGAGAAAAAAAGGTAAATTTAGTGAATAAAAATAATCTTGAATTTACCAAAAGAAAAATGTGGCAATATAAAAAAAATTATCCAAAAATAGAAAGAATGTCAATATAAAAAAACCCGAAGGATATCTTTTTATGTAAGGATATGGTTTAGGTATGAAATATTTGACAATATTAAACTTCCATGGAAAGCTTTAGCTAATAGATTGAATTATTTTTAGAAGTACATAAGTATATGGTTAATAAATGGAGGATGGTATAAAGTTAGAAAGTACTAGATTATAAAATATAGATAACGGAAAAAAGTGCAAAATATTTGAAATTTGTCAGTGCCATGGAAAAAAAAGTATGTTTTTTCATTGAAATAAAATTGAACTGAACTAAAATTGAGCAAAATAAAACAACATTAATACAATTAAATCAACGTTTTCCCACCGGATAAAGGTGGAAGCGCACCAAAAGTTTGGCATTGATTAGTTTGATATTTTGGGATAGGAATCATTATAACTTGGAGTCCACTACTTATTTATTGCCTATGAACACTAATCTTCTCTAAATGAATGGGTATCCTAACTTTCATTTTTCACCTTTTTATCATGAGAAAGTGGAGAAACATATAGGCTTTATTTTGATTTATCTTCGAATG
This sequence comes from Rubia tinctorum, assembly GCA_032355605.1. Taxonomy (NCBI): domain Eukaryota; kingdom Viridiplantae; phylum Streptophyta; class Magnoliopsida; order Gentianales; family Rubiaceae; genus Rubia; species Rubia tinctorum. Next base: position 11,722,377 of record JAULKM010000011.1, on the reverse strand, counting down.
TCCATCTTATTAAATAAGTGTGGATTTCATCTTTATGCAACACTAATGTGCTTTAATCAGATTAATTAAGTCAGTGTCTTCAGTGATTCACTACCTTAATTGTTCTTATTCATGTATTATTCTCGACTAAATTAATTTTAACTAAATTCTTACTTGGTTGGGTTTAAAATAATAACCCTTCGAATACTCCACGACGTTGCTCTCTAAATATAATAATAACCCTTTGAATACTCCACGACGTTGCTCTCTGAATATTGTTCGCCCGACAGTGGATGACAGAATATAGACTTCTCCAACAACCTCACAAAAAATAAAATCCCAAAGTTAATAATAACTAGATTAGATCACTTTTCTCTATTTTTGATAAAAAAAAACAAATAAATTATGTTTTAAATTCCAGAGTCACTTTCATGAATTTAACAAGCAATTAAGGCTTGTTTGTTTTTGGGCCTTTGTTTCGGTTTAAGATATGGGCTACGGTTCAGCTCATTAATAATGGCCCAGATTATGAGCTCAAAAATGGGTTGAAATTTCTTCCGGACGAAGACTGATCATTGAGCTGCAGACATGGCGGGAATCAAGAGTATCGGCGTGGTCGGCGCCGGTCAGATGGGCTCCGGGATCGCTCACGTCGCCGTCGTCCACGGCGTCGACGTTTGGCTTCACGACACCGACTCCGAAGCTCTCAGCAGAGCCCAGAGCTCAATTTCCAACAACATCAACCGCCAAGTCTCCAAAGGAACCATTTCCCAGGTCAGAAGCTTTACAGAGCTTCAAGATCACTCTTTTCTATCCGGGTTTTGCCAAATTCGTACATATAACTGAGTTTTGTCCCGACCCCTTTTCAGTTAAGATCATGATTTTTAGCTGAAAAGTTACTGAATTGAAGCTTTAATTAAACAGGATATGGGTGCTGAAGGAATTAGGCGTTTGAAGTGTACTTCAAATTTGGATGATTTTCATTCAGTTGATTTGGTGATTGAGGCTATTGCTGAGTCCGAGGATGCAAAGAAAAAACTATTTGCTCAGTTGGAGAAGATTATCAAAAGCTCTACCATATTGGCATCCAATACTAGTTCCATTTCCATTACTCGGCTAGCCTCTGCGACGAACCGGCCCGGACAGGTCCCTTAACGATTCTTGATTCGTGATTGAACCTGTTATTGTTGTTGTTGGTACGTTGTCATTTTGAGTTTTGCTCAGTTAATTTTCTTGATTTGCAGGTGATTGGCATGCACTTTATGAACCCTCCACCTATAATGAAACTAGTGGAGATTATAAAGGGGGCTGATACATCGGAACATACTTACAATACGACGAAAATCCTGGCTGAAAGGTACATGATGCGGATTGTAAACCTTGTAGTATGATCTATACTTTTGGATTATTTAAAGGTATCAGTTCATTTTGTGTAGAATGTCCAAATGATGCTGTGATATAAATATATGCCCCTATTCTTTAGGTACAAAATTAATCTTTTAGAGTGTATCATTCAAATTGTTGATAACTTATCTGATGTGCCCTTATCTAAAGCTTGTCTGATGTGCCCTTATTTCTCCATGTATTAGGATTAGCCCTTGTAACAGCTTTAGTAGATACTGTAAACCTTGCCTGATGTAACCTCATTTCATGCTTATGTATCTCTCCGTGTCTTAGAATTGTCTAGTGCACAAGGTTTTTCATGTACGAGACTCCTTTTTTAGGACCTGTCAACTAATTTATAGAGGTGATTCTTGATTTACAGGTTTGGAAAGACAGTAATTTGCTCAAATGACTATCCCGGATTTGTCGTAAACCGAATTCTAATGCCGATGATAAACGAAGCATTTCACACGCTACACACGGGAGTGGCTACGAAGGAGGATATCGATACAGGAATGAAGCTGGGAACAAGCCATCCGATGGGTCCTCTAGAGCTTGCTGATTTAATTGGTCTCGATATTTGCTTATCAATAATGAAAGTTCTTCATACTGGCCTCGGGGATAGCAGATATGCCCCTTGCCCTCTTCTTGTACAGTATGTGGATGCTGGAAGACTCGGCAGAAAACGTGGTATTGGGGTCTACGACTACAATGCAGCACCAAGGGCTCAACTGTAAATCACAGGAGTGTGGAACTAAGCTGGATTTAAATAATGTCATCTTCATGATTTGTTATTATAGCTTCCTTAGATTTTAAGGTATGAGTGTTCTGTCTACAGATTCTTATATGCTTCGAAGTTCAGTAATCTTCTTGCACCTGTGGCAAATGCTATGGCATTTTCAGACGTTCACCATGGTTGATTATTCTGCCTGTGGCCTTACATATTTAACACTGGAAAATGGTGTTGACATTGTGCTTCGCAACCAAAAAAAGTTGATAGTTAATTTTTGTGTCAGTTTTGCAATGAGGGAGCTGCTCTAATCAAGGGTAGATAATGTATCGTTTTGGTTCCTTGTGTTCATTTTTTGGTGGATTTGGTACTTTGAACCGGTTATAATCTGTCTAACATGATAATTCACTGAATAAACAGCTACTTGAGACGGTTTAGAGCAGCGAAAAATCCATAACGAGCTAGACATAAGGAACTATAGTAAATTGGTTAATATCAAAACCGGTGATTGTATTGTTTAACCAAAAGTTGCCTTCAATAACTGTTGCTAGTCAATCATACCATACATTAATCCAAATACCATACCTGTCCTGTTTTCGCTTTATCTTGAACATTTTTGTTTCACTTGTTGCAGTAATTAAGATAACCCTTCTTCAATAATGCATCATTCTGTTTTCCACTGTGCCTGCCAGTTGCCTTTACCTATCCCACCCTAAATTTGTCCCCAGGTCATCAATCCTCCAAAAGATGGGCTGGATGGCCCCATTTTTTCAATGTAAATGGCCACACATACCCCACAAAAGTTCCCTTATGTGTAGTGAAAGTGACTGAAATGGAATCCAAGATCCCAAAAGTGCCCTTCTCTTGAAAGTGAAAAACTTTGGAGATAAAAACCAAAGGCTAAAAGCATTTGGGAGATCTAGTTTTGAAGATAGGAAGAAATATGAAGTTCTTGTTTCAGTGCCCTTGTTGTTCTTGCTTTTGCTTCTTGAAGCCCAAGAAAGGCAATCCTAAGGTGAAACAAGAGAAGCCAAAGGCCAAAGAAGCTCAGGCAGAAGTGAAGGAAGCTAAGGCAGAAGTGAAGGAAGCTAAGGCAGATGAGAAGGGAGGCAAAGCTGAGTAAAGTTTCTTGCTTTCTTTGCCGTGCAATGTGATGCTCCTCCGTTTCGCGTGAAGAGTCGTGTTTCTGTAACGTATTTAGGCGTGGAAATGTGACTGTTACGTGAGACGGGAGAGATCATCTTGGCTGGCATTGTTAGTAAAAGGAACAAATCTTTTTTCTTCCTTTCTGAACATGTATTTAGGGTTTTGGATGATGGAATAATTGCTACTTAATCAATCATGTTGCTGGCATTATTGTAATGAAACAAAGTATTTTAGTACCAACTCTTATGTTTTCTTGTTGAGATTGCTTCTGTTTGAGATTAGTGACAAAGAACACTGAGAAAGTTTCAACTGAAGTTGACCAGGAAAGGCTCAGATCCATTTTTGTTCTTCATTTTTCAAGTGGAAGATCAAGACGCACACCTCTCTGTCATCAAACCAAAAAATTCTCTCTCTACGCAAAAAGCTCCCCCAACGCGAACCCAAACCCTAATCTCGGGGAGGTGGTGGCCGTCGCCGGCCGACCGACCGGTAGCCTCCCCACCTTTCCCTCTTATGTCTTTCTTATTTACATCCAAAGAACTAGGGGGATGGCCGGAAACTACCATCTCCTCCACTGCCATCATCAGAGCTCTGGCGAGCAAACGTGCTGAACTGTACAACCAGATCTGGCCGATACAAGCAGAGGACAGTAAAGGCAAGTTCTAGCCGACTTCGATCGACGGGAACGCGAGCTCCTCCACGAGACCCATCTACAGATCGTGACTCCGGAGGGCACACAAGGAAGAAATCCAGCGGGCGCACAGTCTGAGGAGTGACCTCAGCCGGTGGAAGGCCAATGGTCACCTCCGACGAGGCCACACTGGCGCATCTGGTCGACTTACGTCGAGCGAGAGTTGACAGACCGGCTCTGATACAGATCTAGCCGGCTCAGACGAAGGAGACGCGGGCCACACCTCTGGCGAGGCCACAAATTGTCCGACAAGCTTTCCGGCGAGCTGACCGGCGGACCTCCATAGTCAACAGCCTCCCGGCCTGGTCAACGGTCATCCAGCAGCCGGTCAACGAAGGTGAAGGCGGTCAAACAAGTGGCGGCAGTGAACGACTCTTTCTCAACTCGGCCTTGTCGAAAGTTTAGGGCTAAAGCACATCCAACGTAATTTCTTCTCTAGTCCATCCCTATGATCTATCCCCACTCAATTTGTTATATAGTTGTTTAATAAATATTCATTGTAGTCGGCTGTTGCCACGGCAACATCGTGGTGATTGCGGTGGAGAGTCGATTAGAAGGTTTGGTTGACTTTGTCATTAGTGGTGTTAGGTTTCAGGCAACAATCAAAATAGGTCATCATGTGGTTGAGAGTATGTGGTTAGGTCCACTGAAAAATAGGAGAACGAGTCTTTCTGTAGTAGTATATATCCGTCGAACAGAATTTCTAGCGCATAACGGAGTCTTCAATGGCCGCAACACCACACATGCGGAGAGTTCCGAGGACAGTACTCTACGGGCGATAATTACTCATGGGCTATAATAGATATGCGTTGTAGCATGACCTCCCTAAATGATGGCATGATTTAGGTTAATTTTATTTTAGTTTGCTTTAATTTTTTTAATTTAGGTGTTCTGTTGATTCTCTTGCGACTCTGGCAAGTTTTAGATACTATCCCACTGCATTTATTGGAGAAATCTAGCGACAACCTCCAAAAAGGTTCACAAAATGAGAACTACGGAGTTGTAACAATTCGGTGTGGATAAATTTGGTCAACTATCAATAAAGATGGAGGCATACAGTACCAGATTGCTTCAAAACAAAACAGACCTGCTCTCGAAACTCCTTCAACATGCTCCTCACCGTGATTGGAGAAATCCAGCTGCAATCTCTTCAAATTACAGAGTTGTCGCAACCCAATGAAGATAAATTTGGAGGCGCAAGTCGAGTAGTAGATTGCCAATATGACACATGAACCTAATGATAGGTCCATTTGTGGGAGCCTCACCCCACATTGTGTGAACGAAATGAGGTGTTTAGGAAGTTTATCAGATTAGTTATAGTTGTTAGATAGAAGTTGTGCGACATTAATCTGGCCCAAATTTGTAAATATTTTTCAGTTAATGACAATGTACGCATGTTTAAAATTTTTTTGGAAGATCTGCATCTCTTCTAGGAATCTACAAACAGATGGCATGTTTATGTGCTATCTTCACCAATCCTCTGAAATTAATTTATTATTACGATTTTATTAAAAAATCATTAATCTCTTTTCTTCGGTTCTATTTTTTAAAAAAATTTAAATTCTTCTACTCAACACTTCTTAGATGTTTCATCTTTTCACTTGAGATTTTTTTTGAAATAAATATTCAATGATGTTAGGAAAAAGGCCCAACGACGATTACAACGAGTAGAATTGACATCCAATGTAACTACCATCTAACAATAACTAATCTATTTCAAAAATATCTAAATTACATGTCAACCAGACTAACTGTCTGTACTTTTGCAGAGTTGCGATCCAATAAATCTGTAACATCACCCTCAGAGATGTTAACTCGCTTCCCGCGAAAATCACGACCACTTGGCAGAGAGGAGGAGCGTACCACACATCAATATCATTATGCCATGCAGACATCTTCAACAACTGTAACACTACTTGATCCAAAACACGATCTATATTGTCCAAACTGGAAACACCTTGAAAAATACATTTCAAGAACAAGACTCCTCCTAGAGAAACATACAATCTGTAAAATCATATCGAACAAAATACATCGACATGAACAATTAAATTGAGTGATCATCATGAACACAACAATCTAATCTATCAGGTTGAAGAACAATAACTATGTATGGAGATAAATCCATATTTATTCAATAAAATAAATATTAAAAGAATATTAATTTAAAAAAATTACTGTTCCCCCATCTCCTCACAATCATGGGAGATGAGAAAAAGAATATTCAAGAAGAAAAAGACTCTGAGAAAAGAAGATCTCTTCGGCACCTTAGGGTTCATCTTCTCACTTCAGATTTGATATTTAAATTTGATTTTAATTTACTTATGACATAACAATAATAAATAAAGATACAGTATACTTTATTTTGTTTTCAATTTTTGTACTCATAGTATCTATTTTTATTTGAAGACAGACGAACTGGACTTGGAATTGACGTGAGCTTGTGAATTGGGGCCCCAATCCATAAACGAAAGTGAACATCATACCAGAGTGCACTCTGGAAATCAATTCACATGTTATTTATAAATAAAAAAAGGAAGTGCACATATAACCAAATATAATTCACGAAAGTACACATATAATCTGTGATAATTGAAAATAAAATTTTAATCCTAGATAATTAATGTATGTGCAAATATAACATTTTCCGTCAGTTTAAGCCCGGAATTCAGTGAAAAGACTATTTTACCCCTATGTAAAAAATAAAAAATGCAAAAAGCGTTGAAATTACATCCATACCTCCCTAAAGCTCTAATATTCATTTCCAAGTTTTTGCCTTCGCAACTCTCTTCTTTTTCCTTCAAACAATTCTTTAGCTAGCAAGATCCCTGAAGAAAAACAGAATGTCTCTATGAAAAACAACTCCCCTTTTCTCTCCCATACAAACACTAATCTACACTTGAGCTAATATGAACCTTTCTATCTTTCACACCCGTCACACTTTGCAATCTTTCCATAGATCCACCTTTTACCTTTATGCTCCTATCCACATCATCCGAAGACATTGTCGGCAGCGTCTCCTCCCCTGCTTTCCACCACCATCGTTACCACCGCAGATTGTGTACTGAAAATCCTTACTGAAATTCAGCCCAACTTTTGAATTAGGTTATGAAATCATATCCTTTTCCTTGAATGATTGGGAGTTTTTATTATTTTGTATCGGTATAGGGTTTTGTTTAGTGAGCGGGGAGAGGGGTGGTGAGTCTCGATTTTCCGGCGCTGGAAATGGTGGTGGAGGTGGCGTGGGGCTGTGGGGGTGGCGAGCGGGGAACGAGGTTGGGTGTGGTGGTCGACGGTGATGAGGAGCTCACATAGGCGGTGACGAGGTGGTCGACAGCGAGGGAGGGGAAAATATGAGGTAGGCGTGTTGATGAGGTGGTCAGCGATGATGGAGGCGAAGTTGTCGGAGGAAATCTGGCGTCGGGGGTAAGGTCAACGGTGGAAATCTGAGGTCAGAGGGGGAAATGGGAAATTTGAGGGGAAATTTGAGGTCAGATATATGGCGTTGGTGGTCTGGTGGACGGCGGAGTGGCGGCGGCGGCGCATTGAAAGTGGTGGAGCAGTATAGTGGTGGGTCAAAGGACATTTTTGTCTTTCATATTTTTGTTTTAGGCTAAAGGGAATTTTAGTCATTTCTAGTCGATCAATGGCCGAAATAGCCAGTCAATTCCAGAATATAGGCTTTAGGTTAAATATGCACTCATGTAAATTAGTTATGGTTATTTTTGCACTAAAAATTATCTCAGGGTTATAATTGCATTCTTTTAAGATTATATAAGGTTGTATTTGTATATTCCCCCCAAAAAATCACATGTTAATTTCCAATCACAGTAATTTTATGAGCTGAGATTCTGATTGTAATTTTTAAAGATTATTTATGAAGTATGGTTTCCATTTAATATATAACTCCTCTGTTACACAGAAATGCAATACTTCTTTTTAATAATTTTTTTAAATAAGTGCAATTAATCCCAGGAGAACCTGCAGGGAGAGAGTATGAGACTTTTAATTTTAGCCAAGCGAAATGATCAAATTGCATGTCTTCTTCCTGAACCTGAGCTCTAGATCTTCCTCCTCTCTCCGACTGGATTCTTCCTCTCTCCGCCTATTTTCTTCCTCTCTCCGCATATCTTCGCACCTCTCTCTGCCTTTACCTTTTTACACCTCTCTCCGCCATCCACATATCTCTAGCGTAAAGCAGCGCCGCTCCGCGATGATTTTCTCCGCGGGATGAATTCCGCTGCCACTGACTCGGGGGTGGTTAGGGGAGGGAATTGGGGTTGGTGATGACTAGGGAATTAGAGGTGGGCTGGCGTCAGAGGGTGGGTCATGGCAGAAATAGGTCTAAGGTTTGGGTGTCAATGAGCGAGGGGAGGGAGGTGACGTCAATGGTGGTGGATCTGATAGAAGGGTCGACGAGGAGAGGGAGAGGTCTTATAACTTGAAACAGAGTAAAAGAGATAGTTAAAATCACTATTTATTTTCTTTCAGAAAAAGAAAAGAAAACGGATTTTTTTCCTCCAAACAGAGGTATTCTTTAGTCATAAAGTCTTGTTTTATGCAGCCTAAACTTTAGGCAGAGTCTGTTATGCAATTAGTATAAATCTTAATTTTGGGATGAGGTTTTTCTTTGAATATATTAATAAATTTAGGGACCTAATGTGCAATTATCAAATATTATATAAATATCAACAATATCTAGAATTTTCCATTTGTTTCTTCGTCTTCATCGATGCTCTGCAGAAACCGACAGGGAAATTAACCGCCGAGCACAACCGGCACCGGTCGAATTTTTTCTGAATTTTTTCCGGATTTCGCTGCCGCTGATCAGTCCTCCTCCTCCGCCTGGTAGTTTCTCAATTTCTCATAATGTCGATCGGCAATTCCCCGGACGTGATATGCAATTCACTGGAATCATCGTTGTTCCTGTGGTGGCGATAATTGACTGCTTCGCCTGCTGAAGAATTCATTGAACCGTCTCACCGTCGGTCTTGTGCCCTAGTTCCCTCGTTAGCTGGAATTTGGGGATTTAGGTCAGAGGCTTTCTCAGGGCCGCAGATTGAGGTGGTGATGATTTCAATGGGAGGAGGATTGATCGTCAGATGTTACCGACGTGACCCTGCACCGACGATGACCTCTTCTCCGACCGGCAAAGAGGTATGTGTGTTTATTTGTTGTGAGTGCGTTATTTGTGATGTTTGTGTGATGTGTGTGCGTTATTTGATTTCGCTCATCCTCGACCCTGTTTTGATGAGGATAAAAAATTCTAGTGACTACCTGACTGGTGATTAACAACATGATGCGATTAATATAATTGATTCTAGTGACTACCTGGCTGCTTTTTATTTGTTTCTTTCTTTTAATGCGCTCTCAATTAGTTCATTGCTTATCTCAGGTTAACTTCTTATGTGTTATTTTGTGTTGTGTATGTTTATGATGATATGATGTTATGTTGTTGAGATACTGTAGTTTTTTTTGTTAAGCACTGTAGCTTTTTTTTCATCTCATGTTGATATTTTCCATATTTCAAGTGAGTTTTAGTTGACATGAGTCGATGTTTTGTAATTTTTTTGGGTCATATAGATTGATATTTATAGTTTTATTTTTATTTTCTCATGTTGATGTTTTTCACTTTCTGCCCGAGGTTTTTGGTAATGGGAGTTGATGTTTGTAGTGTTCTTTTTCTTAAGTTTTTTTTTCCATTTTCCAACTGAGGTTGTGGTAATAGGAGTTGATATTTGTAGTGTCTTTTTTTCTTATGTTGATGATTTTCATTTTCCGGATGAGTGAGGTACTGTAACTTTTTGCTGATATTTGTAGTTTTTTTCTCTTATGTTGATGTTTTTCAATAATCGTGAGAAATTTAATTGATATGAGTTGATGTTTTGTCCTTTTTTTTGGTTGATATGGATTGATATTTGTAGTTTTTTCCCTCATATTGATGTTTTTCATTTTCCGGCTGAGGTTTTGGTAATATGAGTTGATGTTTGTAGTATTATTTTTCTGATGCTGATGTTTTCTATTTTTCGAATGAGATTTAGGTATTAGGAGTTGATGTTTGTAGCTTTTTGGTGATATGGGTTGATATT
>JAULKM010000011.1:11700297-11712259 GCA_032355605.1 Rubia tinctorum | reverse complement strand
TCCCACGAACAGTAGATGGCTGGAAATTCTCCTGATAAGCCCTCCAGCTGGCCGCGAGATCAAATGGAGAAACTCTATCTGCCTTCATAAACACCCTGTACTCAAGAACCTCATCAGCATTCACTCTAAACAGCGCCGACCTGCCATCCCCTTGCAATGCTCCCCCTGTCAGTATCCTGTTTGCACCTTCCTCCACTATACAACCTGAGTTACTATACTTGGGCTTCAATAGAAACTTAAAGTCCAGAGTCTCTACATTTACACACGTGCACAGAATAAGCCTAACTAAGGACCATAAAGAAGCTTATCTATAAATTAGAAGCAAGCAGTTAGGACACTCACCGTGATTGGGAGGCACAACAAAACTCAACTCCCACATTGAGGTGGATTCTCGTTCCATCGCAAGCTAATTATGAGCCAAAAAAACACGAATTAACCCCACAACTAACAATTACATCTTATATACCACAGCTACAGTACAGCTGACTGTCATTTCAGATACATTGATATAGTTAAACGACTAATCTAAACGGTATGTAAAACAGATGATTGAACTGTTCAATGCGCCAAAAAAAACACAAATTAACACCGCAGTTAGTAATTACAACTTATATAAAACAGCGAGAGCTAACTGTCATTTCTTAAACACGTTCATGAAGTTAAATGACCAATCCAAACGGTAAGCAAAACAGCTAATCAAACGAATCGAATAAAACAGCTGATCGAAGCGCGAAATGGAGTTAGAACTCACAGCTCTAGAGGAGTCCCAAGAGCCGACGAGCGGAACGGAGCCGTAGACATGGGGAATGAGCTCGCTCTTGAGCATAGAGTGATTGTTCTCCATTTTGAGAGAGACGTAGAGCTGTCCGCCTCCGCCTTGGTCTTCTCTCTCGTCTCCGCTGCCATGAGAGCTGGTGTCGGGGTTCCTGGATGATCCGGTCCCCATGGATACCGTAATTTCGACCTCTTTCCTATAATATCATCATCATCATACTGCAAGTCCGCGACGCAACGGAAATTGAAGCCGATGAGTGTGTGAAATGGAGAACGAGTGCGTGAATGTGTGTGCGTGTTTGTGTGGGTGTTTTGGGTTTTGATAAGAATGGAATAGTGGTGACGAAGATGATGATGATTCAGTGTGTGCAGGCAGTTAGGCGTGGAGTTCTGGATGTGGTAAATGGACCTACGGATCGTTAGTGGGTTGCCCTCGATTTTTCGCGTTTCGTTGTTTTGCTCGCGTGGATTCTGCTGGGGCCCCTTCCCTAACCTTACTTTCTCCCCGAGTTTGGTACTCCCTCCGGTTATTTAACATTGGCACACTTTCCTTTTTGGAATGGTTTTTTAACATTGGCACACTTCTTTTTTTTTGGCAAATTTTAGGTTGTTTTCATCCACTCAATTTACTTTTTACTCTTTCAATGAATTCTTAACCACTAATTTTACATTCATAAATCCTTGTGCCAAAAGAAATGATGCCACTCTTAGAGAACCGGAGGGAGTACATTGATCCAAATACCATATCTATCATGTTTTTGCTTTATCTTGAAGATTTTTGTTTCACTAGTGGCAGTAATTAAGATAAGTGGATTGTTATATGCCGCCCTATATTTTACTGTATACACCATGTATTTATACGTATTGAATACATAATGTATTAAAAAATAAAATAAAATTCAAATAAATCTTAAATTTAAAAAAGTGAATATTTAAAATTAATTTTAAGATTTTGAATTACTGCTGGCGTGTTGTGGCGGCCGCCGGTTGATGGTGGTGGCCGGCCAATTTCCGGCGACCTCCGGCCAATTTTCGGCTCCGGTGGTCGTGGTTCTCATCGCAACCATGGGATGATAACAATGAGATGAGAACCATGGGATGAGAACCATGGATGAGAGACATAGGATGGGAGCCATAAGATGAGAGTCATATGATAAGAACTATTTCGCATGACTCTCATTACATGGCTCTCATTCTGTTTTTGTTCTTGTGGCTCTCATCGTATGGTTCTCATCGCATGGTTCTCATCGCATGGTTCTCATCGCATGGTTCTCATCCCATGGCTCTCATCAATGGGATGAGAACCATGCGATGAGAACCACAATAACAAAAACCAAATGAGAGTCATGTCATGAGAGCTATGCGAAATGGTTCTCATCCCATGCGATGAGAACCATGACCACCGGAGCCGAAAATTGGCCGAAGGTCGCCAGAAATTGGCCGGCCACCACAATTAACCGGCGGCCGCCATAACACCGCCAACAGTAATTCAAAATCTTAAAACTAAAATTAATTTTAATATTCACTTTTTTAAAATTTAAGATTTATTTGAATTTAGTTTTATTTTTGAATACATTATGTATTCAATACGTATAAATACAAGACGTGATATAGCAATGTCATTAAGATAACCCTTACTCCCTCAATTCCAGTAGAAGAATTGACCACTTTACATTTTCACGGTCTTTCAATGATCATGTTTGATTGTCAATATCTCTAGTTACATATACCAATTCTGCATAAAAAATTGATATTTAGAAAATGGATGTTATGATGAATTAACAAGATCTCACATGATATTTTTATTATATATAGATTAATATATATTTATGATTAAAGTTTATACAATTTAACTTTGAAAATGTTAAGTGACCAATTCTATTGGGACTGGGGAGTATTCAATAATACTTCATCATGTTCTCCATTGTGCTTGCCAGTTGCCTCTACAAATCCCACCCTAAATTTGTCCCAAGGTCATGAATCCTCCAAAAGATAGGCTGGATAGCCCCATTTTTTCAATGTAAATGGCCCAACATACCCCACAAAAGTTCCATTATGTGTACTGAAAGTGACTGAAATGGAATCCAAGATCCCAAAAGTGCCCTTCTCTAGTTCTCTTGAAAGTGAAAAACTTTGGAGATAAAAACCAAAGGCTAAAAGCATTTGAGAGATCTTGTTTGGAAGATAGGAAGAAATATGAAGTTTTTATTTCAGTGCCCTTGCTGTTCTTGCTTTTGCTTCTTGAAGCCCAAGAAAGGCAATCCTAAGGTGAAAGAAGAGAAGCCAAAGGCCAAAGAAGGTAAGGCAGAAGTGAAGGAAGGTAAGGCAGAAGTGAAGGAAGCTAAGGCAGATGAGAAGGGAGACAAAGCCGAGTAAAGTTTCTTGCTTTCTTTGCCTTGCAATGTGATACTCCTCCGTTTCGCGTGAAGAGTCGTGTTTCTGTAACGTATTTAGGCGTGGAAATGTGGCTCGTCACGTGAGACGGGAGAGATCATCTTGGCGGGCATTGTTAGTAGAAGGAACAATTCTTTCTCTCTTCCTTTCTAATCTTGTATTTAGGGTTTTGGAGGATGAAATAATTGCAACTTGATCAATCATCTTGTTGGCATTATTGTAATGAAACCAAGTATTTTAGTACCACCACTTCTTATGTTTTCTTGTTGAGATTGCTTCTGTTTGAGATTTGTGACAAAGAACACTGAGAAAGTTTCAACTCAAGTGGAAGATCTGCATCTCTTCTAGGAATCTACATACAGATGGCCTGTTTATGTATTATCTTCACCAATCCTCAGAATTTAATTTATTATTACGATTCTGTTAAAAAAATCATTAATTTCTTTTCTTCAGTTCTAATTTATAATAATAAAAAAATTAAATTCTTCTACTCAGCACTTCTTAGATGTTTCATCTACTCACTTCAGATCTGATATTCAAATTTGATTTTAATTTACTTATGACATGACAAAAATATATAAAGATGTGATTGTTTGTTTTTTGTTTTTATGGTATATATTTTTATTTGGAGGGTCTTGTATTAAATTTTTGAGTTAAATGCTAAAATAACATAGGTCGAAAGTGTTAATTTAACCATATATAATGTGAAAGTGCAAATCTAACCATATTATTCTGTCAAAAGTGTGAATCTAACCCTGACAGCCAAATTGTGGTCAGAATTATTTAAAATGACCATTATACCCTTTGAAAAAGAAATAAAAAGTTTGGAAAACTTGAAAAGACAATATTACCCTTCTATTTTCTTCTTCTCTTCTTTCGCAAAATAAAAAAATCCCCAGAAATTTCCCAAATAAAAATTTATCTGTTGAGTTTGAGAAATAAAAAAAGCCAACATCAATGCATGAGGTTTTGTTCTTCTCCACGACACCATCCGCCACCTTTCAATGAGCTTGGGCGCCGCTGCTCTGCTCAGCTCTGACTGAACGACGTTGCGTTGGGAGTGGAGAAGGGGCCTCCTTCGCCTCCTCTTCTGTGAACGATGTCATGGCTTGTAGTTGTAGTACGCTGGAGCCAAGTTAGGGTTGGGGATTTTTTGGGGCTTCTTGATTTTAGGTGCAAGGGTTTTCTAAGATGGTCGACGAGCAATAGTTTCGAGGCCATGGTTTTTAAGATGGTGGTAGGCGGTGGTGTCGAGGCGGGCGGTGGTAGGCTACTGGCTAGAGTTTCTGAGATGGAGTGTGTGGTGTTAGGTTGGTGGCTAGGGTTTCTGAGATGGGAGCGGGCAATAGTGTCGAAGCGGGTGGTGGTGGGCTGTGGCTAGGGTTTCTGAGATGGGAGCAGGTGATAGTGTCAAAGCGGGCGGTAGTGGGCCGTGGCTAGGATTCCTAAGATGGGAGCGGGCGGTAGTGTCGAGTTGGTTAGGGTTTCTAAAATGGTGGCAGGCGGTGGTTTCAGAACGCGATGGTGGTGAGCGGCGGAGTTTTCTAGGTTTATTAGATTTCTGTGGAGGGTGGAGGGCTGTAGTGGGCGATGGCGAGGTGGCGGCATGCAGTGGTGGGCGGTGGTACGGCGGTGGCGCGTGGTAGAACAATGGTGGTGGGGTAAGGGTGAAATAGTCCACAAAAATTCAATTTTAAACCAAGGGATATTTTTGTCCTTCTAGATTAGGTCAACGACTGAACTCGTTCAGTCAACGCCCAAATAGAGCAATTTGGGTATATCGACACACTTGTTCATATACTTCGGGTAAGAATCGCACTTTTAAATTTTACATGATTAGATTAGAACTTTCAAAAAATAATAGAGTTGTTTTGTATATTTCTCTAAATTTCTTAGATGACCTCTGATTAATGTCTGAGACGAACTGGACTTGGAATTGACGTGAGCTCGTGACTTGGGGCCCCTTGCCATAAACGAAAGAGTGATACCAGATTGCACTAAATGCAGAACGGCTAAACTGATAAATGAATTCACACGTTAATTTGCAATCAAAGTCGTTTTTATGAGCTGAGAGTACAAATTTTAAAAGATTGTTTATGATGTACGGTTTCCATTTAATCTATCAACTAATTTTTTTTGTCCCAAACAACATAGTATATCACAATACCATATTTTGGTCCCAAAGGTCAATACTGCACATATTCAACAACCAACATATACAAAATGATTTGTTTGGTTCCCAAATGTAGTTTTTAGGTAAGGTCAATGGCAAAATTGGCCTAAAATCTGTAAAATGTCCTTTATACCCTTGGGTTAAAAAAATCATCTCTTGCCCATGCTCTGACCTGCTGCCGTGTCCCTAAGTTTTCGAAAAACACAGAAACTTCTCAGTTGCATCAAATCTTTGAGGGCAAAGTGAAACCGGGCAAAATCCATCATGCTTGTGCAAAAAGCGGTAGTGCAATAATCTTCCTAAACATGGGAAAGTCACCGTTTGGATATGAGCTTAGCGTTGCTCAGCTTGAACAGGATGGCGCGTGGTGCAACTTCCTCTTGGTTGGGTGGAGCTGAACAACGGCGTAGGTGTGGACTCTCCGAGGACTCGCTGAGAATTCGAGGTCTAACGACGAAGATCTGGACGATGGAGACCTGGCGAAGTTGAAACCCTAAGTCTCTGCTTCGTCGCCGTCACCTTGATTCGAATTGCAGAGACCTAGCTCCTCGTAGTCGTCGATTCACCCTAGCTCCTTGCCGTCGATCGTTCTACAACCACAGCGACGAAGCTCCTCTTCTTCGCTACTCTGCAACCACGGCGACGGAGCTCATCGCAGTCGATCGTTCCTCGCTGGAAAAGAAGCAGCAGAGCAACAATAGAGATAGAAATCCACGATATGCTTTCACACGACGTCCACCGCCCCCGGGATAGCCAAAGGAATAGCTGTCGATGAAAATAATTACAAAAAAAATGTTTTTATAGGAAAATAATTGAAAATGTTTTTTAATTAGTAAAATTACCAAAATATCCCTGTCTATATCGGAAAATAATTTCGCTTTACCTGAAAATCACCTTTGGGAACCAAACAAATCATTTTGTATTTGTTGGTTATTGAATATACATGGTATTGGTTTCAGGGACCAAAAAATTGTATTGCAATATATGTTGTTACACAGAAATGCAATACATCTCTTTTTAACAAATATTTAAACAATTACAATTAAACTATTTTTGACAAGTTTGAAAAATATTAAATACGTATGCAGTCATTTATTATTAGGAAAAAATTTCGGAAAAACCATCTTTCCATAGGTATATGGAAAGACGGAGTTGAATTAGAATTATAGAAAAGTAAAAGGTTTTAGTTGCAATATTAAAATTTTAATATGCAATTTTCAGTAGTTATAAGTTTATGACTTGATTAATGCAATCCAAATTTTTTACATTGAATTTTTCTAATTTTCAATTTTTAACCCTAGTTATTTAATAACTTATAGAAATATCGTCTTTCAAACTCTTATTATTGTTAAAAGTAAATATTATAAAAAAAATAAAATAAAAAGTTTCTGCTACACTTTAGAATAACATGCAAGCTATTGAAATATTGCATATACGACCTTACTTGAACAGGAGCCTATACTCTACTTATTCTTCGTGATGGATTAGCTTTTATAAAGTTCGAGTAATTTGCTTAAAACAGTAAAAAAAATGTATGAAAACAGATTTCCTGAAACAGAAACCTTCAAAGAATCCTCCTTAAAACTTGAAAGGGAGTAAAAGAGACAATTAAAAATCACTATTAATTTTCCTTTGAGAAGAGGAAAAGAAAACGGAATGAGATTCTATAATAAAATCAATTGATATTATGTAGAGGTGACCCATGATCTTATATACTAAAGAAATACTTTGTCAATCACCAATGTGTGACTCTCAACACACCCCCTCACGTGCAACGGTATTATTCATCGCCCAAAAGTGGATAGAAAGGGGTCATGGACCTATCACTGGGAATACATGTCCACTGGGCCACTCAGGCCAACCTTGGGTTCTGATACCATGTGAGAATCATTGGTTTCAATCATAAAACTAATTGATATTAGGTAGAGTTGACCCATGGTCAATCACCAATGTGTGACTCTCAAAAACTTCTAAATAAAAACACAATTATTGTTAAATTAATCTGATTATAATTAAAACATTAATCCAATTATGATTTACAAATTATATTGTGAGATTTTTTGTAATTCAATTTACAATTGGGGTTAGATAAAAATGCGAAAATATCCACAAATAATTTCGCAATACATATTATAAAGGAAAATATATTTATTAATTATTTTAAGTTGAAAAATGCAAAAAATAAAAATTGGAGCTAATTTTTCCAAGAATCAAGTGCTAAAATGACCTTATGTTTTGGTTGAAAGTGTCAATCTAGCCATGTAAAATCTGAAAGTGCATTTCTAACCCTATTATTTGCTCAAAAGTGCCAATCTAAGGGAGCCTTAATTTGGCCTGAATTATGTGAATTTACTATTATACTCATGTTTTAAAAAAATCAGAAAAAGTGAAAGGACAATTATACTCTTAGTATCTATTAACCAAACATTTTCCCATTTTTCTCTTCTTATTCTCGAATCTTTCCTCAACCACCAGTGGATTTACTTCTTCTTCGTAGGCTTGGGCCTCCACTAGATTTGCTCCGCCGCTCTAATTCAATTTGCTTCTTCTTCTTCTTCTTCTCTCGGTTGTTTTTCTTCTCTCCGTTTGCTCCTTCTTCTCGCAGTGGCAATGCGAGGTGGGCTAGGGTTATGAGGTGGTGTCGGGACTGAGTGGCATCAGACGAGGTGGGCTAGGGTTATGCGGTGGCATCAGAGCTGTGTGGCGTTGGGCTAGGGTCCTGCGGTAGCGCCGAGGAGGGGTTGCTTCGGGGTGGGGTGGGCTAGAGTTTTTTGGTGGCATTGACGTTGGGGTTCGCTGGACTTGGTGGTGGTGGTGGTCGGTGGGATGAGATGGTGGCACAATAGGGTGGTGGTTTTGTTGGAACATGGGGGTGGTGGCCGGTGGGTAGGGGTGGTGGTCGGAGGCTAGGGTTGGTGAGGCAGTTGAGGTGGTGAGGTGGCGAAACTCAAGATTCTGGTGGCTGCCATCAACGACGATGGTGGTGGCAGAGCGACGAAGCAGAAGAAGAACCCTAAGGGTATTTTTGTCATTAATTTTTTTAGTTTTAACACAAGGGGTATTTTAGTCTTTTTAGTTTTTCTCAATGCTGCCAAGTCAACACTAGAATAGTGTAAAAAAGGTTATATCGGCACATTTACTGAAAAATTTAGGGTTACACTAGCGGAGAAAGAAGCTATTAAAGGCGATTCTATCGTACCAGAAAAGACACTTTAGAACCTCCTTTAATGGCTTTGCCTTTGATTAATTTCGCTCAAAGGTGGTTCAAATAACCACCTTTAATATGATCTGAAACAATTTCCGAACTCAAACTCTTTCTTACCTTCCAAAAAAATAACTGCCGAAAACCGATTGATTTCTGGCAGCGTAAAACCATATATGGAAACCCTAATAGAATAAAAGACATCAATTGATGACATCAATTAACACAACAACAACATCAGTCAACACAACAACAACTCCAGCAGCGGCGTCAATCTCCGGTAGCGGAGGATGGCAACGATGTAGCTCAGGCGGCGACATAGTGCTTCTCTGATGGTGATGCTATAGCAAGTAGGTGGCGGAGGACTTGGTAGCAGTGGAGCTTGATCCGCAATGGTGGAGCTCGACTCGGCGGTGGTGGTGGAGTTCGACTCGACAATGGTGGTGGAGGCCCTGGAGGGGGAGAGAGAAGAGAGGCGATAGAGCTGTGGTGGTGACGTTGGAACGGGAGAAATAAGAGAGGCGGTGGTGGTGGAGCTCTATCCGGCGTGGTATTGTAGGCGCTGTAGCAGCTGGAGAGAGAGGCGCTGGAGCGGCAGGAGGGGAGAGAGAAGAGAGGGAGGAGGGCTGGAGAGGAAAGGAGAGGGAGGCGTTGGCTAGAGAGGAGATCAGAAGAGAGGGAGGCGCGATTAAAGAGAAACGAAGGAAAAGAAAGGGAGCCGATCGATTGCTGAAAATCCTAAGGAGGGAAAAGAAAATAAGGGGAAAGAATGAAGTGGGCATGGGCCAAACCCATTAAATGCAGTTCTAGATGTAGAATCACATTTGAAATGAAAATGTGACCTAGGAAGAGTTTTTTTTTCCAAAAAATAATATCTTACTCTGTCCGTTTATCTCAGTCAAATCATATAATCTGGTCATCTCTCTATTTTACTAAAATTGATAGGGTAGATTTAAATATTATTTTTAAGGTAAATGAAATTATTCGAAGATTGAAAAAATAATAAGTGGATGTAAATAGTTCAAGTAATACGTGTAAACATTCGATCCCCTTCCGATCAACAAACGACTATTAATCGATCGTTCGTAGATTTAAAATTTATTAGGTAAGGTTTGCTTCATTCTAAATTCTTTAACTTTAGTTCCGAAAGAAAGAAAGGAGTTTGATTTGACAGTTAAGGGTAAGTAATTCATTTCTCGTTTTTGCATTTTATCTCATTGTATCATATTCAATCATAGTTTTAAATCACCGTTAATTTTTGTCGTAATTGAAAGTATGTCAATTTTGGAAAACACACAAAAAAGAAAAGTAAACCAGACTTAAAAAAAAGAGCAAATATGTTTAACACAAATTTAAATTAGCACATAGCGCTAGCGAAAACCCCTCTATTAAAGGTAGCAATCAAAGGCGGTGCTTTTGATTTTTTGAGGAACCGCCTTTAATTAGGGTCCAAATGAAGTTATGAACATAGATCTACCTCCCAAGACACTCTTTTATTTAAAATGTGGTTCTATAGCAGAACCGCCTTCAATGGGTTGCATTTGTTGAGTTATTGACCCAATATATAAACAACTCTCTTAGGTTTTTCTCCCTTGGTGTATTTTAAGAAAACAACTCATTTCCCCTACTTTCATTTCCTCACATCATGCCTCCACTGATCGATGCCTCCACCCTCCTAATTGGCACCTCCACCCTCCTCCCTTCTTCGTTTCCAACTGCGCCCTCCACCCTCTTCCCTCCTCCATTTTTTGTTTATGCCGCTACTGAGCTCCTCCGTCGTCACTGATCTCCTCTGTCGCTGTTGTCGCCGCTGAGCTCCTCCCCCGTCGTACGCCTCCACCATTTGTAATCGAAGCTAAGGGTTTGGGGTTTTTTTTCTCTGTAAACTATGGATAATTCGAGTTTGATTTCTATGTAAATTCTGGTAATGATTTATGTTGATGATTTGAGTGTGAGTTTGGCTTTAAGGCTGCCAGAAACCTAAAATTTTTGGCATTTTTTTCCGAATATCAGAAATAGGTTCTGAATTCATAATTAAATTTGGACCTTGATTAAAATTGGTCTTTCAACCGTTTGCGATTAAAATGCGGAATTAGAGAAGGCACATGAAATGTACCTTCTCTGATACATTAAAACCACATTTAATCACCCATTTTCCACTAGTGTAGATAATAAATATTGTCATGTGAGATGATTTTTTTTAAATCTCACATGAGATGCATTTAGACTATTTATAGCAATATTTTTCAATCAAACTTTTATGCGCCCTCATTATTATACATAATTGACCTATCGGTGGTTAAATGCGGCTTGAAAAGTAAGGAATCGAAATTGGGATGAAAAGAGTAATAAGATCGATCATGTTCCTCCAATTTTATCTACAATTCAATTAAAAAAATAAATTTAATGAAATTTAGGTCAATCTATCATACTTCATCCGTCCCAATTTAAATTGCACACTTACTTTTTTGGCATTATTCTCTATCAAAGTTTGACTGCATATGTGATATTGTTGAATTTGTTGTATTAAGTAGTTTCTAAATATCAATTTTTTATTTGTTGTTATTATATGTAGGTGAACATAATAACGGCAGGGGCGGAGCTACGCCTGGACAAGGTGGGGCAATTGTCCCACTTATTTTTAAAATACTATTATTTAAATATTTTTAATTAATTAATATATGATTTTTTATTAGTGTCTTAGTTTATTTTAAATTTTAGATAATTTTATCCTTCTAAATTTAAAATTTTATCAAAATTTTAACACTATTTTCATTTATAGAGTCATCAAATTAAATTGTGATCAACCAAATTTTTTTTGCTCCGCCCCTGATTAACGATAAAACATGTTTCTTGAATTGTGTAATAATGATTGCTGTATAATTTAAACTGGTATGGAAGGAAGGAGTAACTATTTTCAATACATTTTCAGTTTCATTCAGCCACCAAAAAATAAGTTGGGAAAGCTTGGCCTAAATTCGGTAACCATATATGCGGCATTCAATCAGATCCTCCCCACACAAAACCCCACCAAGAATCAGAACCCACATCTGAACTCTTCGTCAAGAAATCAACCGCCTCTTTTCGCCATGATCAGAGGGGAAGAAAGCAGAGACGAATATCACGTTGAACAGGTTCATCAGGAGGAGAGATGGTGGAAGAAGATTCTGGACATGGAAGAAGCAAAAACTCAGATTCTGTTTTCTCCTCCGATGATTCTGACCAACCTCGCTTGCTACTTGATCCCGGTGACCTCGGTTATGTTCGCCGGCCACCTCGGAGAGCTCGAACTCGCTGTCGCGAATCTCGCTAACCAGTGGCGGAACTAGACCACATTTTCAGGCGTGGCGGGACGGGCCAGGGGCGGACTTCATATATACTCCTTCGTCACTGGACTTTTGCGGGGCGGCCACACCGGC
>JAULKM010000011.1:11690001-11700197 GCA_032355605.1 Rubia tinctorum | reverse complement strand
TATTATTGGTTGAATTTGAAATAAAAACACAAAGAGAATATGAAAGTAATTTAGAAATTTGGGTAAAATTATATATAATTAGGCATATATGGGTCTACGGGTTGGGTCTGGGTCTTAGTATTTTAGACCCGACCCGAACCCGTATCTAAAAATCTAGACCCATACCCGGATCCGAACCTGATGGGTCTAAATTTTTTGGACCCATACCCGACCCAATGTGTCTAAACCATGTGGGTCTGGGTCGAGTCTTAGACCCATGATCATCCCTACATGGAAGAGTTGATTTCGTAATATATTGTGTAATTTTGATTTAAGCCATAAAGGATGATTTTCTACTTCGAAGAACTCAGTTACATACCCTCTGTTTCACCATAGCTACACACTTACTATTTAACAGTCGATACTATCAAACTTTTACTACATATATAAATAAATATACAAACAATAATAGCATCGAATGTGATATTATTGGATTTGTTGAAATAAATAGTTTCTAAATCTTAATTTTTTATTTACCGTTATTCTACGTGGTTAAACATATTAACGGTTAAATATATTTTCTGAAAACCGTAAAAAAGATTTTGATGCAACTTATGGTGAGCCGGAGGAGTATTTAAAATATGAATTAATTGTAGTAGAATTAAGTTGGTAAAATCACCTACTCCTAACACAATTGTCGGTTTCTGGAAAAACGTTACCCAACACAACTGGAGGATATCTAAATTCTAATATCTTACATAGATTGCGTGGATACGAAAACTGATAAATTCCTTATCGCCCGGACAAGATGCAAGAGTTTTTTTTTAAAAAGAGAAAAATATTTTTATAATCATATCTAATTTACATAATTTTTAATACTCCCCCTGTCCCATCGGATTCGGCAGAAAATAAAGTGGATGTTTAAATTTCAGACATGTGAAAAGATGAAAATGCCCCTGTCTTCTATTTTTCAACTTTGGAAACCCCCCGCCTCCTCTCCGCTTCCCACCGCCTCTCCGGCTTCCTCCTCCCACCACGCTTCTCCAACTCCTCTCCGACTTCCTGCCCCTCATCTCCGCCTACCGCTGTCTCCCACCACGTTCTCCGTCGCATTTTCCCCGTGCCTTCCACCTCATCTCCGTCTCCCGCCGCCTCCCCACGCCTCTCACTCTCCTACCTTTCAGATCTAAAAATAATGTGTGCCTCCTGGGAGATGAAGAATGAGAGAAGGTAGGAGATGGAGAGTGGGAGAAGAATGAGAGCAAAATGAGCGATGAGAGAGAGGAAATGTAAATTTGCATATGAGATTGGAATTGGTGGGCGGATGAAGGAGAGGGTAGGTGGGGGTGAGGCGCAGTGAAGGGTGGGAGAGGGTGGGTGGGGTGAGGGTAAAGTGAGGTTTTGTGAGTAATTTTCAATTATTGTAAGGGTAATTTTGTCTTATGATAGGTATAAATTTTCTAAATATGGAAAGTGTGCAGAATTGTCTAGGACAGACTAAAAAGAAAAGTGTGCAGAATCGACTGAGACGGAGGGAGTATAACTTTTTGATAATTAAACGTGTAAATATAATCCTAGATAGTTAGTGTAAGTTCAAACATACTCATTCCAGCTAGGGGTGTTCGTTGGTCCAAGATCAGATAGGACCGGAACCGAATAAGACAGTAATTGAAATCATAAAAAAGCCTGAACCGAGGGCCAGACTGGTTAGTGATTATTTAGAACCAATATTGGACTGGAATTATTTCGGTTTTGGACCAGTACAGATCGAAATTTAGTAAAAAAAATTCTTTTGCAAAAAATATTTGGTGTTGGAAAAAAAATTAAAACTTTTGTCTTTAAAAGATAATAAACTAGAAGTTTTGAGATTTTTTTACCTCAATGGAAATAAATCTAAACTAGTATTTAAAATCATAAATTTTAAAAAAATATAAAAAAGAGTAAGTTACCGGTCCATCCGGTCCGGATTGGAAAAATCCGATCTTGGACCGGATCAGACCCCGAAATTCTAAAATTCTTAGAACGAAGATCAGACTGAAATTCTAAATATCCGATTCCGGTCTTTATATTCCCATACGGTTCAATCCATTTTACCAGTTCGGACCGGTTCATGAACACCTTAATTTCTAGCAAATTTAGTCCGTAATTTGGTGAAAATTCGATTTATCCCTTTGAAAAAAACCCACTATTAAAACCCCTAATACTCCGTAACTCTAATTTTTCCTTATTCATTTGCATATATCTCTCTGTCTTCCGCCTGCAAACACGACGAGAGGCACGATCTGCCCCTTTCGAATGCCAGCACGATTATTGCACTGATACTTCCAGATTCCCTACAGCCTTTTCTCGAGTGCCACCACCACCACCACAACGAGAGGCACGATATGTGGAGGATGGCCGTTCGGTGAAGGCGAAGGAGGCACCGTTTGGAGAACCACGATCAGGACGAGAGGCGAAAGACATGCCATTTGAACGAGGCAGAAGAAGAACCGCGACCAGGGTAGAGCAGGCACCGTGCGGATCTGCTGGACTTCAACTTTCTTCTTGGGGGCGAAAGTGGCGTTGCAACTTTCTTCTTGGGCGGCGGCGATGCGACGGGTTGGTGGCCAGATGGAGGCAACACGAAAAAGGTGGTGGTGTGTGTGGTGGCCAGGTTGGGGTGTTCAGTTGTGGAGAGGGTGAGTGAAGAATTGTATTAACACTTTTAGGTTTTAGGTCAATGAGCATTTTAGTCATTTTATGTGCAATTAACGCTCAACACTGGAAATGGTATCTCAGGGTTATATTGGCACTTTCATCAACTACTTAAGATTGTTTTTGTCCTAAAAATTATTTGATTGTTATATTGATATTTACTCAAGTAAATAGGGTTATAGGTATAGATCCCTTTTAAAAATCTTATTTTGTCCTATC
This sequence comes from Rubia tinctorum, assembly GCA_032355605.1. Taxonomy (NCBI): domain Eukaryota; kingdom Viridiplantae; phylum Streptophyta; class Magnoliopsida; order Gentianales; family Rubiaceae; genus Rubia; species Rubia tinctorum. Next base: position 11,697,305 of record JAULKM010000011.1, on the reverse strand, counting down.
TCAGTCAAATTATACTACATATTTGTAGATCATCTCCCTCTATTTTACTCTAATTGACATGAAAGATATAAATATTATTTTAAAGGTAAACAAAATTGTTTGAAGGTTTAAAAAATTAATAAGTGGATGTAAATAATTCAAGTAATACGTGTAAAATAACATCCGATCCCCTTCCGATGAGCAATCAGCTATTAATCGATTGGTCGTAGATTTAAATCCTATTAGGTGAGATTTGATTCATTTTGAATTCCTTAACTTTAATTTCGAAAGAAAGAAAGGGGCTTTATATGACAGTTAAGAGTAGGTAATTCATTTCTCGTCTTTGTATTTTATCTCATCGTATCATATTCTGCCATATATTTAAATCACCATTAATTTTTGTCGTAAAAGAAAGTATGTCAATTTTAGGAAAACACACAAAAAAGAAAAGCATGTCAGACTTGAAAAAATTGAGCAAATATGCTTAACACAAATTTAAAATAGTACATAACACACTAGTGGAAAACCCTCTATTAAATGCAACAATCAAAAGCGGTTCCTTTGATTTTTTGAAAAACCATCTTTATTTAGGGTTCGAATGAAGTTCCGAATTTGGAACTACCCTCCCAAGAAACCCTTTAAATTTAAAGGCGGTTCTAAATCAATTAAAGACATTTTCGCCTTTAATGAAAATCAAATAAAGACGATTATATTGTAGAACACCAAACGCCTTTAAAGGGCTGCCTTTGCTGAGTTATTTGGCCCAATATATGAACAATTCTATTATGGTTTTCTCCCTTAGTGTATTTTCAGAAAACAACTCATTTCCCCACTTTACACCATCAACGCCTCCATCTCCATTTTCATTTCTTCACAACATGTCTCCACCGACCAGTTCCTCCATCGCCATCCCTTCTCCGTTTCAGCCGCCATTGAGCACCTTCACCGTTACTGCTATCCCCGCTGAGCTCCTCCACCATCGTTGCTATCGATGCTGAGCTCTTTCGTCGTTGTTGTTGTCGTTGAGTCCTTCTGTTGTTGAACTCCTCCACCGTTGTACGCCTCAACCATTTGTAATCGAGGCTAAGAGTTTTAATTTTTCCCCTCTGTAAACTATGGATGATTCGAGTTTGGTTTCTCTGTAAACTCTGTTGATGAATCCAATTGATGATTTGAGTGTGAGTTGGCTTCAATGCTGCCGAAAATATCACATGAGATGCATTTAGACTATGTGTAACAATATTTTTTAATCAAAATTTCATGCGCCCTCATTATTATACATAGTTACCCTATTGGTGGTTAAATACGGCTTGAAAGGTTTAATGAAAAGTAAGGTTTTGAAACTGGGATGAAAAGAGTAATAAGGTGGATCAAAACCTCCAATCTTATCTACAGTATATTTTAATTTGGTTCAACAAAAAATTTAAATTTAATGAAATTCAGATTAGAGTTCGTCTCTTGAAAGACAATTTTTCCATAAGCTATGGAAAAACCAAGGTTTAAAATTCAAATTAGAAGAAATGAAGATAAAATTTTCGCGTTGCATGAATAGAGTTATAAACTTTATAACTACTACATGTTGCATTTTAAAATTTTAATATTGTAACTAAGAACTTTTACATTTTATAATTCTAATTAAACTCTATATTTCAATAAATTTATGGAACTACGATTTTCCCAGGAATTTGTCTTTAGATTAATCTAACTATATCATAACTATTTTCAATACATTTTCACTTCATTTCAGCCAACAAAAAAAATAAAAAATTCCGGAGAACCAGACCTCTATTCGGTAACCGCATATCGGGCATTCAATCATATCCTCCCCACACAAAACCCCACCAAGAATCAGAACCCACATCTGAATTCTTCACCAAGAAATCAACCGCCTCTTTTCGCCATGATCAGAGGGGAAGAAAGCAGAGATGAAGAACATGATCAAGTGCATCAGGAGGAGAGATGGTGGAAGAAGATTCTGGACATGGAAGAAGCAAAAACTCAGATTCTGTTTTCTCTTCCGATGATTCTGACCAATCTCGCCTGCTACTTGATTCCGGTGACCTCGGTTATGTTCGCCGGCCACCTCGGAGAGCTCCAACTGGCCGCCGCGAATCTCGCTAACTCGTGGTCCGGAGTCACCGGCCTTGCTTTCATGGTACTCGTTCCGTTATCTTCTTACGTTCAGACAAGTTGCATTTCTTAAATTGCGTGTCTTTGTTTGTCACTTTCTGTGAAAAACTTATTCTTGGTTCATAGCAAAAGTAAGTGTTTTTCTTTTAAAAAAATCTTTTTATTAAGTAAAATGACTAGGTAGAGAGTAGAGACCTAATATTTTTTCACAGATAAATTATACTGTAATTTCATGATGCGTATATCAGTAATTTAGATTGAGTGGTAGTTATATTTATCTAAATAACAGAGAGTGAATTATCATTTATATTTATCACCTCATTCATTACCTCATTCATTACATATAATGTATCCTCATTTCCAAAATGCCGAATAAGAATTGAACTACTACCTCGGTTTGGATGCGACATCATATGTTTAGTTGCTTGTATTTAACTGAATGAAATAAGTGAATCTAATTAAATTTAGAAAATGAAAAATAGAATGAGTGGATGAAATTGAAAGAATTTTGCTGTAAAAGAAAAGTGTGTCAAATTCACAAAAATAACCAGAAAAAGAAAGTGTGCCACATCCATTGAAACAGAGGGAGTATTAGAATGGTGTGAGTTTTATTTTTGAAGTGTTGAAATTATATAGCTTATGACAAAGACTTGTTTTACACCGACCAACTGTTAGACGTGGTCATTTATAATTAATGGAGTGATTTGTTGTTTATTTTTATTTATTGCAACGAGCTTCCTACTAAAATGTATCACAACGTATAAATAGTTACAATTTAATCTTAAATTTTATTAAAACAAAAATTTATACTTTTAATCTAACCGTTAGTCAGTTTAACCTAAAATTTTCTCATAGCATATTTACTCTTTGGAAGAAATTGATAAAATGTATAAAATATGAAATGCGAATTCTAAGAATCTCAGTATCTTTCTAACACACCATTTTTTATCATTGATAAGTTGAGGTCAATAGAATTTTATTTCCTTAAAAATATAAAAAAATAAGTGACGTGCCGCCTCATAAGTCTCTAATTAGTAATCTTTAATTGCGGCGATTGGTGGCGATCAGCTCTTGTGTATTGTCTTTGAAGCATCCAATTGGGTTAATCTTTAACTAATCCAAAGAATTCTTGACACCACTACTTTAATTTAATTACACATTTCCTTTTTAAGCTCGGTTCAATTGCAATGTTATCTTTCATTTCCGTAATTTCAGTTCAATTCATTTAATTTTAATTTTTTAAAAATAATTTTAATTTAGATTTATAGTTTTAAAATTTTAATTTATTTTAATTTAGTTCCGTTTATTCAGTTTAAAATACGTAAAAAAAAAATAACGGGTCTTTACCCCAATTTCTCCTAAGTTTATATGCACTTCAATTCAATTAAGTTCAATTCAAATTTTTGCTCAATTTTGATTTGGTGAAATTTAGCTAAATTATTCATATTAGGATAATTTTTTAAATGCCTATTTTAAATTCAGTTCAATCTCATTCACTATAATTCTATTAAGATAAGCTCGAGATTACGATCTTAATTAGTTCCTATTACTTCCTATTTATCGGCACTTAAGTTCAATTCAATTCTGTAAATTTGAACTTGATGCTAGCCTGTTATTCCTATTTTTTTATTATGTTTAATTTCAATTCAGTTCGGTTCAATTCAGTACAAAATCAGACTGGAGAACATGATCACAGTGTATTCCTTTGCTGTTGATTTTCAGATAGGCCTGAGTGGTGCACTAGAAACACTATGTGGACAAGGCTACGGAGCAAAACAGTACAGACTACTGGGAATCTATCTACAATCATCATGCATAATTTCATTCTTCTTATGCATTCTAATCTCCATTCTCTGGTGTTTCTCTGATTCAATACTGATCTTGCTTCACCAAGATCCCGAAATCTCAAATGCAGCGGGGGTGTATCTTAAGTTCTTGATCCCGGGCTTGTTTGCATTCGCTCTTCTGCAAAACATCCTCAGGTTTCTTCAGACGCAGTCTGTTGTGGCGCCATTGGTCGTGTGCTCAATGGCGCCACTGATCCTCCACATTGGGATCGCGTTTGTCCTTGTCAGATGGATTGGTTTTCGCGGTGCTGCATTGGCGGCCTCAATCTCGCTCTGGATATCAGTGATCATGTTGGGAGGATACGTGCTTTGCGCGCAACGATTTAAGGAGACTTGGACTGGATTTTGTGCAGAGTCGTTCCATTATGTTCCCGCGACACTGAAGCTGGCTCTACCTTCTGCTGCAATGGTTTGGTTAGTGTTTGATTACTTGCATTTCGTGAATACTCGAATCATCTGCAATGAGTAAAGAAAGGTTAGGTTACTTGCATTTTGCAGTTTGGAATACTGGGCTTTCGAGTTTCTTGTGCTGTTAGCAGGACTTATGCCTAATCCAAAAGTCACCACTTCGCTTATCGCGATGTGGTAAGTTCAAATTCATCCCTTTTCGCGTAAACAAGAGAGAGAGAGAGAGAGAGAGAGATAGATCATGATCTGAATTCGTTCCATCATTTCTTGTTTGTTCAGTGTAAACACAGAAGCGATTGCGTATATGATTGCTTATGGACTCAGCGCGGCCGCGAGGTGAAGCAAATTCACTTGTTTTTTTGGGGTTTTCGGGTGTTTTAAATGCTAACTGATTGCTGATGAATGTTTGCAGCACGAGAGTGTCGAATGAGTTGGGCGCGGGGAGCTCTGAAAGAGCGAAGAATGCTATGAATGTAGCTCTGAAGCTGTGTGTTGTTCTTGCTCTTCTTGTTGATTTAGCCTTTGGATTGGGTAGCAGTTTCTGGGCTGGACTCTTCAGTGATAGTCCCGTGATAATTGGACAGTTTGCAGCTATGGCTCCATTGCTTGTTATCTCCATTTTCATTGATTTCATCCAAGGGATTCTTTCAGGTCTGTCATCTCCCGTCTGTTCGACTTTAAACTGCACACTTTAACTTTAAACAGTTCATTATTTTAGAATAATAGTATTTTTAATTGTGTAAATAAGAAGCAGTTTGAACTCAGACGAACGAAGTAGTTTCTGTTACGTTTTTAGGAATAAGGTCATGGTGACAAACTTATCTCTTCAATTTTCAGGTGTGACCAGAGGCTGTGGTTTGCAGCATTTGGCGGTGATTAACAACTTGGGAACATTTTACTTTATTGGCATGACAATTGCTGGAGTCCTAAGCTTCAAATTGGAATTATACGCCAAGGTGAAATAAATTTTTACAATCTATATTATTTTTAGTCGAACTAAAGTGATTTAAACTGAATTGAACGGAACCGACTAAAATAAAAATTGGGAAATTTACTTGCAGGGCCTATGGATCGGCTTGATATGCGGGCTGGCTTGCCAAGCTTTTGGGCTGCTGTTACTGTCTGTGTTTACTAAATGGGCTAAGATGGATCTATCAGATGACAGCAAAAAGCCTCTACTTTTGGTTTAGAGGTATTCAATTCGGTTGGATCATAATTGTAATTGCTTGAAATTTTAGTACTCTCAGTCCCATCTAGATTTGCACTGCAATCATTATTCAAAAAATATGTTTGACCTTTAATATCTTTGCCTACGTATAATAACGGCAAATAAAAAGTTGATATTTAGAAATTACTTTTTACGACGAATCGAACAATATCATATACGATAATATTATTATTCATAAATCTATTCAAATATGCAGTCAAAATTTGATAGAGAATATTATCAAAAAATTAGAAGTGCAAATAGAATTGGTACAGAGGGAGCACAACAAATATGATTTTCTCACTATTCTCTTAAAGTAAACTACTTCCCCTGTCCCATCTGAAATTGCACTGCAATCATTACCACACTGTTTAAAAAACATGTTTGACCATTAATATATTTACCTACGTATAATAAAGATAAATAAAAAGTTGATATTTAGAAACTACTTTTTATGACAACTTGAGCAATATCATATATGATAATCATGTTGTTCATATATCTATTCAAATATGAAATTAAATTTTGATAGAAAATAGTGTAAAAAAAGCAAGAGTGTAATTTCAGATGGTACAAGGGGAGTACCGTATTTCACTAGAAATTTTTATACGTTAGCCAAATCTAGTATGTGTAGGCGTGAGGCGAATTTGTCACGTATTCCACAAATTCTTCACTTCATTCTAAAAAATCTCTCACCATAATGAGTATGCCAACTTTATTGAACTCCAAACACATGTTCCAACTTTCGAACCGTTGCAGAAAGTGCACAAAAGTAAACATAACCATCGTATGTCACTTTAGCAATGGTTCAAATCCAATCGTCATTGATCATACTAAGTAAGACAGAGATTATTCATCAACCATCGTCTCACGAATTTTTGAAACCGCTCATCTTCAGTCCAATTACCTAAACATATGTTTTGAATTCGGAACATAGAATAGACAACGGTTCAACCAAAAATCCATAATCTCATTACACGGAGTAGTTAATGACGATTCCTAATGCTTTAATTAACCTGTCTTTCGTCAACCCATCTCTTTCTAAAGATTCATCCTAAGTTAAAAATGTTCGATATTTTCGTTCATCAAAATCTTCAATTCAGTGTCTAATTTATGGCAACCACAAAAATTATATCTTCAATCGAGATTGATTATTTATTTGAGTTTACTGATCAGAATATATACATTTCCATCCTTACTATATGCATGACGTAATTTTGTCATTATTTAAAGTCTAATTATATAGGAAGTCGTTGTTATGTAAATCACACATGAATACAACTTAATTCACATGCCAAACACACCACTTGCCAGCCAGAATTTTTAGACAACAATTATGATGGAAAAATACTCAATAGCGATTATAATGAGTGGAATTGATATCAACCTAACTACTCCCTCCGTAATAATTCAAGTTGTAATTTAACTATTCATTTAGTCAAAACTTCTTAACTTTGACCCCAAAATTGAATAGGTGTATACGTATAAATATCATTGAGTGATACCCTGTTAGATTCATTATAACATATATTTTCATATTATCAACTTTTTACAACTTTTAATTATCCTTAACAAAAGATATTAAGGATCAAACAATTTTTGAGTCAATTGTTGAAAGTCAAAGCGTGCAGTTTGAATTGGGACAGAGGGAGTAATTTGTAGCAATAATTAAAGATGAAAGATCCAACAAAATTATAATATTGCTACCGGGATATTAACTTATAATACGTTAA
>JAULKM010000011.1:11668212-11679410 GCA_032355605.1 Rubia tinctorum | reverse complement strand
TAATCCATAAGTCATACGTGTCTTTTCAATCTCTCCCAATTAATCCATCACACGGGACTTTACAGTCTTTCCATGACTTATGGAAAGACCGTTTTTCAAGAGGCTGACTCTAATTTGTAAAGGAAAAACAAGTAATTATATTTTGGAGTATTTAATATTGCACTCTATCATTTATAAAAAGTTGTATATTGTGGAGCATGACTTCAGTGATGATATAAAAAAAACACGATCATAAAATATTAATATGTTACATAAAATTGTAAATTAATAGGAATCACCAGATCTAAGCACCCTATCCCCAAATTACCCTTCCAATCGAAAATCCAAACCCACCGATGTCCGGCAAGATTAACCATCGCGAGCCGCCAGCAGGACTTAATCTGAGCGTGAATGTTATATTTTATAAAAAAAATTGCAAAAAAAAAAAGTGACTGATAATTGGTGTTATATGGCTCAACCGTTCAATTCAGTTTGATGAATTAATGCATTCCGAGGTCCCAACTCAAGAATTGTTATACTTTTATTAACAAATATATAATAGTACTATGTTCTTTACTAGTTGCCAGCCAAATGGTGAAAATTTACACAAATTGAGCCTAAATTAACTTAACTAAATTCGTATTTGCATCCGATTATTGCTTTAAATTGAACAAAAAGGGTTGGCTATTCACTTGATTTGCTGCATCGATCATGTGCATGATCTGATTGGCAGCGCCTTCTTACGGGTGTAAAATTAGGCCCCTGTTTAATCACGAAACAACTTTTTAAAAAAAAATCAATCTTTCAAAGATGCGGGATCTAATATACATTTAAATATTATGATTTATATACCAAACATGCATTTCTTCATAAATTCTGAATCAAGAATTCTCACAATGATCAATTTTCTGCGTATACCACATTCAAAGACCTCCTCCATTAAAAAAATCAGAATAATCATAGAGAGAGCCTTGAAGATTTTGAACTTGTAATCAAGAACGCCATTTCAAACATGGTCAGTACTGGTTCCGAGTCAAACACCAGAAATGATGATTTGGCGGTTCAAGTAAATGAAGGCGGAGATGATCTGCACGGGTGGCGGAGCAATATTTTGAACGTCGGAGAAGCCGAGAATCAGATTAAGTTCTCTCTGCCCATGATTATCACTAACGTTGCCTACTACATGATCCCTGTGACCTCTGTCATGTTCGCCGGCAATTTGGGAGAACTCGAACTGGCCGCCTCTAGCCTCGCTAATTCTTGGTCCTGCGTCACAGGCCTAGCTTTCATGGTACTCATTCAATTATCTTCTTACGTCAATGCATTCGAATAAATTTCTGTACAAGAAAACTCATTCTTGAAATGTCAGGTAGGCCTTAGCGGTGCCTTAGAAACATTATGTGGACAAGGCTACGGAGCGAAACTGTATCGAATGCTGGGAATCTATCTGCAATCGTCTTGCATAATCTCATTCTTCTTCTGTGTTCTGATTTCCATTCTGTGGTGGTTTTCTGATGCGATCTTGATATTGATTCGCCAAGATCCTGAAATGTCAAAGGCCGCGGGATTGTATCTGAAGTTTTTCATTCCCGGATTGTTTGCGTATGCTATGCTGCAAAACATGCTGAGATTTCTTCAGACGCAGTCGGTTGTGGCACCATTGGTTGTGTGCTCAGTGGTGCCATTGGTTCTTCACGTTGGTATCGCCTTTTTTCTTGTCAAAGCTCTTGGTTTTCGCGGGGCTGCTTTGGCAGCGTCGATCTCGCTCTGGTTCTCTGCGATCATGCTGGTGTCATATGTTGTTAATGCCAATAAATTCAAGGAAACTTGGAATGGTTTTTCTGAGGAGTCATTGCAGTGTGTTGGTGAAACCCTAAAGCTAGCTCTGCCTTGTGCTGCAATGGTTTGGTTAGCATATTTTGACATTTTTTGCAAATTTTCAAGCCTTTTGACATGCATACATAAATTAACGGAATTTCTTGCAGTTTGGAATATGGGGCTTTTGAGATTCTTGTGTTACTAGCAGGGCTAATGCCAGATCCAGAAGTAACAACTTCACTGATTGCAATGTGGTAATTTAAATAAACAGTCTAATGACATGCTAAATGTGAGACTTGATCTGAAGTCGTTTCTCGTTTGCTCAGCCTAAGTACAGAAGAGATTGCCTATATGATTGCATATGGCCTCAGCGCGGCCGTAAGGTAAACCAAAATACACTTCATTTTTTTTCTTCTGATTTTGTCAAATTTATTCAAGAATTAACAACAATTTGACTAATTGATTTACGACGTCGCAGCACAAGGGTGTCGAATGAGTTGGGAGCTGGTAATCCCGAAAGAGCGAAGAATGCGATGAATGTAGCTCTGAAGCTGTGTGTGATTCTTGCACTACTTGTTGATTTAGCATTTGGATTTGGTAGCCATATATGGGCAGGTTTCTTCAGTAACAGTCCAGTTATAATTAGCAGATTTGCAGAAATGACACCTTTCCTTCTAATCTCCATTTTCATTGATTTCATCCAAGGAATCCTTTCTGGTTTGCTCCCTCTTCATTTTCCTTACTTTCATAGTTTTCTTCCCAAGTTTCGACATCAGAGTTAACCGTTGCAATGTTATCAAAATTATAATTATGAAAATCGAACAATAAACAATTATTATTTTTCCTCCTCATTGTTCAGGCGTGACCAGAGCTTGTGGACTACAGCATAGGGCAGCTATCATCAATTTTGTGACATTTTATTTAATTGGCACGGCAATTGCTGGATTACTAGGTTTCAAACTGAAATTATATGCCAAGGTAAAACTCTATTAATGCTCATCCCTTCAGTTACATTTTGACCTAGATCAGCTCATAAAATTCAATTTTAAATGTGCGAATCGTATATAAATAGTTCAATTTTTGCAATGAAATTAGTAAAATCGGCTGAATTCTGTTATTCAATTCTATCAGTCTTCATTCTAAAGATTCAGTCAGTGAAAAAGGTTAGACAAGTTTGAATCTAAAGATTCAGTTCGTAAAAAAAAAAAAAATCTGCCTGAACTTCTTGTGTATTTTTGTTACAGGGTCTGTGGATTGGCTTGATATGTGGGTTGACTTGCGAAGCTTGTGGTTTGCTTTTGTTGACTGTATTTACCAAATGGATTAAGGTGGATATATGTCACGATAAAGGAAATACAATCCCAAGTGAAAGTATTTAGGGCAGGCACAAAAATAACTAGAAAAATTTTAATCGGACTTTGCCTTAATAATACTATTCAATTAGAGCTCAATGTTTGGACATTTTGTGTCATTTTAATTGTTTGTACATGAAGCCAAAACATACCCAACTCAAGACTTATTATTATTTTAATCAAAAATATATAATATATAATGATTCATTTTAAATAAAATGTTGTAAATTTCTATATGCACACATATAATAAGTCATTAATATTATATGAATATACGTGTATGATCAAATTGTGTAAAACTTTCAGGTCATGCATATTAGAAAAAGAAGAAATTAAGTTCTATTATAACTTTTATCTTTCAATAACACAATTTGTTAGAAGATTGATTTAGAGATAGGAGCCGCGGACGCAGAAAATTTTGTATGTTAGGGGGATTAAGTATGTGAGGTGATGGTCAACTAACATCACGACAAGTGTATGAATTGAAAAGTTAATGGTAGTTTTTTATTTCTATTTTTTTTTTAAAATCCTTAAATTATTTGACACTTGTTAGACCATCACCTCAACATAATTAATTTCCTAACATGCAAAATTTTCCTAACATACAAAATTTTGCCACCCCTCAACATACAAAATTTTCTGGCCGTGAACGTCTGAAAAAATATAAAAGGATTTCTTATTTCCTTATCAACGTCCAAACTGAAAAGCTTAATTTAAACATAAACTCAACTAATTACATACGTTGCATGTGATATGTGCATTCTATTATTGCTTAAAATTGAACAATAAGGGTTGGCTAATCATTTAGTTTGCTGCATCGATCAAATGTATGGTCTGATTGGCAGCGCATTCTTGCTAGTGCAACATTAGGCCCCTCATTTTAGGGGTGGGAAATGGGCGGACGAATCAAATAGGGTTGGGTAATATGAGTAAATAAAAAATATGGGTATTGATCCATTTTGACCCATTTTGTAACAGGTTAAAAATGGATCGAATCAAAAATGGGTCAAATTAAACCACTACTACAAATTAGAGCTATTGTAACATTTTATTTGCAACACTTATTTAAAATGTTAAAATAGTTAATAAAGTGTCACTTAAACCTTTGAAAGTGTTACATAAATATTGAAAAGTGTTACCTAAATTTTAAAAAGTGTTACATTAGATCTAATGTAACATCGTTTAAGGTAATACTTGTAAAAGTGTTACAATAGGTTCAAAGTGTTACAATAGTACCTAAAGTAACACTTTTACAAGTATTATCTGAGGTGATGTTACATTAGACCTAACATAACATTTTTTTAAATTTAACACTTTTTAATATTTATGCAACACTTTTTCAAAAGTTTAAATAACACTATATATAAGCTATAGTGACATTTTAAATAAGTGTTGAAAGAAAAATGTTACATTAGTCTTAGTTTATAGTGGTGAATTCACTCAACCTGTGAGTTAAAAATAATTTACTTTATGGATTGAAAATTAATAAATCCGCAGATTTCAACTCATATATAATCTCATCGGTTTGAATGCAAAGAGCTTGCAATTGTGAACCAATGCCTCAACTAACATTGAATGACTTCCAAAAGTAAAAAACAAGAATACATATGTTGACGTATGATGAAGGAATAGTCCACTCCTGGTGGCATCTCATTATATGGTATTCTCTCTCTGCCACTCTAAATTACTTATTTATTTTTTTATGATCTTCAATAAGTATGTTCAACCTTAAATATCTCTAGTTAATTATAATAATATCGCATAAAAAATTGATATGTAAAAAAAATAAATGTTAAGACAAATCTAACAATATCTCACATGATAATCTGTATTTAGGGCCAAAGTTTATAAATTTTAACTCTCACAAAATGTAAATAAGCAATTTAGAGTGGGCCGGAGAGGGTACATAATGTACAAATGAGACAAATAAAATGAACATAAAATCCTAGGAATACGTACAGACTATTCTAGAATCCTAGGAAAATGTAGAGACAATTCTAGAGTACAATGAATCTATCTACTAACACCCCTCCCCCTGAAGCTAAGTGTGGAATTCGATGACACGCAAATCATGCATCGAAATTACTCAAACAAAGGGCGAGATAAACTCTTAGTGAAGATGTCAGCAATCTGAAGATGGGAAGGAACATGAGTAACATGCAACTTGCCAGAGGCTACAAGTTCAAGAACAAAATGATAGTCGATGTCAATGTGATTCACCCTCTTATGTGCCATGAGATTCTAAGCAAGGAAGATAGCACTGTTATTATCACAAATGACAACTAGGGGGGAAGACAAAGGGACACGAAGCTCTCGTAGAAGGTGGCAGACCCAAGTGAGCTTAGCAACAGTGTTTGTCAAAGCACGGTACTCAGACTCACAATTGTACCGAGAGACCGTAGGCTACTTCTTGGCACTCTATGAAATAATATTTCCACCGAGAAAAATGGTATAACCATATATGGAACGGAGAGTCTCGAGACACCGAGCCCAATCAGCATCGGAGTATCCAAGAATAGTAAGAGGACCAGATAAAGATCAAAAGGTAAGACCATAATTAAGTGTCCCTCGAACATAATGAAGTATGCGAGTAACATCCTGATAATAATCATCCCTAGGTGACTGTAAAAACTGACAGACTGAATTGACCACATATGAGAGATCAGGTCAGGTGATAGAAAGATACTGAAAAGCTCCAAAAATCGATATAAGGTGGGATTAGCAAACTCATGATTGGATGAACTATGCAGCCGAGAACCGGGTACAAAGGGAGTGGAAACTGGAGTAGTATCTATCATGCCAGCACACTGAGGAATCTCCATAGCATACTTGGCTTGACCCAAGAAAAGACCAGTGGGGGAGTGAGTGACTTCAAGACCAAGAAAATAGTGAAGACCACCCAAGTCTTTAATGGAAAATTCATGGGTCGTGCGGGAAATGATCTGGATAATGAGTGTGGAGTCATTTTCGGTGACAATAATGCCATCGACATAGACTAGAAGGTACAAACGTTGAGTACCATGAACATAAATAAAGAGCGAAGGATCAGCAGAGCTACAAGTAAAACCAACAGCCTTCAAATAAGTACTAAAGCGCTGGAACCATACCTAAGGTGCCTGTATAAGGCCATAAATAGATTTTCAAAGAAGACACACATGATTAGGTCGCAGAGAATCACAATAACCAGGGGATTGCTCCATGTACACAGGACTATCAAGAACACCATTAAGAAAAGCATTCTTAACATCAAACTGATGCAATGACCAGTGATTGATGGTAGAAATAGTGAGAATGATACGAATAGTGGAGGCTTTGATGACCGAGCTAAATGTATGAGTAAAGTCAAATCCCGGTAGCTGAGAGAAGCCTTGGTCCTAAATTCTCACAATTTTCTAGTGGTATATTGACCCAAAATCCGTTGCCTACTTTTGCGGATGTGGTTTCTCGAGCAATTTGTTCTGAAATTCTTGAACAATCTCTTTCTGGTCATACGGGTGGTACCGGGTCTGGTTCTACTCCAGTTGCTGCGGTTTTTTCTGCTCAAAATATGAAGACTACAGGACTGAATAAACATAACAGCATGCCCATGCCTCTCACGCACTGACGTTGCCGCTATGGTCAAAACTTCAGAGGCGGCTTTTCATCCTCTGGTTGTGATGGTGGCCGCCATTTCAATCCCAGGTGTCAGCTGTGTTCTCAATATGGTCATTATGCCTCTCAGTGCTTCACATATACTAACACGCTCTGATACCATGATCGATAAAGGAATAGTCCACACCGGGTGGATTCTCAATATATGGCATATATAGTGTACAAATGAGACAAATACAATGAACATAAAATCCTAGGTGTAAAGTCTAGATTTATCTAGTTAGCAATTTGTAGAAGTTATGCAAATGTGGAATTGTTGTGTTGAAACATCAAAGAATGAATGTTTGGAGTTTTATGGAATGATATGAAGAAATCCGTACGATGAGATATTTTGCCCATAATGTTTTTATTGGAGAATATATCAATTCCTATATTTTTGTGATTGGATTAGATTTATGGAATTGGAATTGATTTTGAATATTTGGCTATGGTAGAGATGTGGATGATACATTCTAATTCCTTACTTCAAGGGATTATATTTGATAATTCCTGTCTTCAAGGGATTTGATTAAAATAAGAATTTGAAATGGAGAAAAAAGTATACATGCATTTCAAATTTTCTATGAACGTACGGAAGGAATCAGGATTTGATTGTTAGAATATTGCGTAATATTGAAGTTTTGGAAATATGGAAATTATGCAATATTGATTTAGACGTACATGAAGCATAATGGATTTATAGAAAATTCCTATAATTATTGAATTGGATTTATGAAATAATATGGGATATTTGAGATAAGGAAAATTCTTTTATTTAAGGGATTTGGATATGCTTCAGAAACAGATAAGGAATAGGAATATTATGGTGATAATTATTGAGTATTTCGATCTGCTCAAGGGACTATATATTGATGGACATCACGGTTGCAACTCTAACGATTTTGATTGAGAAAAATCTGCACCTCAGATTTACGTTCAACCGAGAGATTTGCAAGAGCCAGTTTTCATATGTTGCAACATACGTGACCTGTTGTTCTTTAGTTCAGAATCGTATACCTTAATTCCTCAGGAGGAGGAGATCCAGTGGTGACGAATTTCGGGGTCAGAGGAAGTCTGATCAAGGCGGATCAGTAGCAACGGGAGCTTGTAAAATCCACATGTTAATAATTAGAAGATAAGTATAGTTGTATGGTGTACTTTGTACTGTATCTTTCTTATTAGTTTATTTATTCTGAACTGGGTTGGGTTCCGCAGATGTGGTGGATTTCACCGAACTGCATAACTAAGTTGTGTGTTTCGTTCGTTATTTACTTTGCATACTTGGTTAGATACACTATTTTGGAACATAGGGCTAATAGTTAATCTAAAACGGTAAAACCAAAATTTCATTTGGTATCAGAGCTTTCTCACTTATTGTTTTACCTTGGTTGTGTCAAGGAAAGTGGGATCCGGTTTTACCATGGCGACAAAGGAAGGAGCTTCTGTGTCTCGGCCACCTCTGCTGGAAGGAACAAATTACAATTACTGGAAGGCACCGTGAGAGTCTTTATTAATTCTCTGGATGAACTTTCTTGGCACTATGTTGAAACGGAATGGAAACTCCCAGTTGTTGAAAGTTCTAAAGAAGGTGATTCGAGTTCTAAAGAGCCAGTAGTGAAGCCTAAAGAGTCGTGGACTCCAGATGAAAAAAGGGGTGGCATGGCGAACTCCAGAGCATTAAATGTCATCTTTACTGCATTAGATGAACATCTTTTCAAACTCATCTCTACGTGCTATCGGGAAAAAAGAGCATGGGATATCCTACAAACGGTGCATGAGGGAACAAGTCGTGTACGTGAATCAAAACTGCAAATGTTGGCCTCACAGTTCAAAAAATTGAAGATGGAGGAGGATGATACTATTGTTGTGTTCAATGGAAAGCTAAGAGGCATCTCAAATATGGCGTATGAACTTGGCAAAACTTACAAGGAGTCCAAACTGGTGAAAAAGACTTTGAGATCTCTCCCTCACAGATTTTATATGAAAGTTGCGGCAATAGAAGAAGCAAGAGATGTATCCACCATGACTCTAGATGAATTAATGGGATCACTTCAAACTTATGAAATAACGTTGGAACAGCCAACGAAAGATTTGTCATTCAAAACTTTGTCGTCAAGAAACAATCATGAAGAGGAACTTGCTCTTACCACAAGGAATCTCTTGAGGATGCTTAAGAAAGTGGTAAATAAAAATTCTGAGGAAAGGTTTAATGGAAACAGATCACAGTTTCAAGACTCTGGAAACAAACGTGAGCCACAATGCAGAAAATGTGAAGGTTTTGGGCATATCCAGGCTGAATGCGCTAATACCTGGAAGAAGAAAGGAAGGTCGTATGTAACCCCGTGGAGTGAAGATGAAGAAGATGAAGAGGAACTTACAGCAATTATGTAGCTTTGGAGCAAAAATTCACAATAATACGGTGGGAGTGGACGTATGTTCCAACACAGATAAGTCAGTATGTTCTAACACGGATAAATCTGCATGTTCCAACATAAGTTTTTGACGATACTTCCAGCAATGATGAAGACCAACCCGTGAGTGATGAAGATATATACACTTCATATGAACAAATGTATGACATGTGGTTGAAGGTTGCCGATGCAAACAAGTCCCTAAAGATGGAGAAAAATCAACTGGTCGAGATGAAGAAGGAACTGGTAGTATTGGTTGAAAAGTTTAAGAATGAAATCGAAAATCTGAAGTTGAGACTGTATTATGTGACTGAGAGAGCAGAGATGGAAGAAGCAACAATCACTAAGTTAAATACTGGAAAGGCAAAACTCGATGATATTTTTACCATGGGAAAAAGTTTTAGAAATCGACAAGGAATTGGTTATGAAAATCCATCATGCAATGCGGGAAATCTCAAAGCAGGAGTTCAAAACATGAAGAGAAAAGTTATTAAAACCCATCGAAGAAAACCTCTCATTTGTAGCTATTGCATGTTTCAAGGCTATACTGAGGAACAATGTTTCAAATTGCTCAGAGATATCATGAATGGACAAAAACTATCTGCATGTTAAAACATAGATGATGTCCAACGATCAAAGATGGTTCGAAAGGTATGGGTTCTTAAACGCACTAATACTTTCCTTGTTACTCATACTTCTCTTATTGCACACTCTGGGGATTCGTGGTACTTTGATAGTGGATGTTCTTGACATATGACTGGATCAAAAGAGTACTTAAGGAAGATCATACCCTATGGTGGGGGATTTGTTACATTTGGCAATGGAAAGAAAAGTAGGGTAATTGGAGAATGTGAGCTATCTATAAAGGGATTTCCAACCTTTACCTGCGTTCTATTGGTGAAAAATCTAAAGGCTAATCTCCTAAGTATCATCCAGCTATGTGATGATAATATAACCGTGGAATTCCTTAAGAAGAAGTGTATAGTGAAACATGGTAACAACAAAGTGCTTACTGGTATTCGATCATCAGACAAATGTTATTTGTTGGAACAATAAGTGAATTGCTTGATTGTTGAATATGATGAGCTCAAAATGTCAATGGCCGACCATGTTCCAACATCGGTAGATTTCTCATATCAGGGATGTAATGGTGTTGGAACATTGGACAAGGTAAATCTTACGGATGAAGCTGATAACTCTCATAAATTCAGCGATGTTGGAACGCTGTCATTCCCAAAACTCTCCCATATTCCAACATTAGTGCAGGCTGAATCCAGCAGAAGAAGGTTTCGATCGATCCCTAGGGTTAACTATAGAGAACATGCTGGTCTACAATGTTTTTTTCCTCATTGGACATAAGAATTACAAAGAGGCTCTACTTGATGAGTATTGCATTGCGGCAATGCAAAAAAGAACTTGGGCGATTCTAATGCAGTGATAATAAAGCAAGTTGCCAGGAAGTATATCATCAACTTAAAAAGGCTTTGTATGGATCAAAAGAAGCACAAGGGGAATGGTTTGAGTGACTCACTACCTTTTCTATTCAAAAAAGTTTTCGTCGAGGGGGAGAATATCTAAGGTACTTTTGTTAGTTTTTTATTCAGTTTTGAGTATTTTCATTTGTGTATATAAATTCAAAAAAAACACAAAAAAAATTGGAGGCGTAGTTGGACATGTTGGAAGTTGGTGTTGAAGACATTATGGTGATTGATGTGAGCGCTAGTTGGTGAAAAAGAGAATTTATGATTGACATTCTAGTATGGATGATTATGAAGTGGTCAAGTTTGATCATGAGATGCATATGATGGTCGAAGTCTCCTTCTGGTATTTTAATTTAGGATGATGAGGAGGAGTTGGAAAGTAGTGATGCTGGTCATATTCCAACCCATAGTATGAAGACGGGGGGAAAAGTTGTGGATATGGAAATAGATGAACCTAAAATGTTTGAGGCTGATTATATTTCAAACTGGCATGGGAACACTGATCAGGATTATGATTTTTGTAGAAG
>JAULKM010000011.1:11642139-11660107 GCA_032355605.1 Rubia tinctorum | reverse complement strand
TACGCTTGTGACGTCACCGAATTCGCCATTTTCAGAGCTCCGTTTACTGCTAAAGGGGCTGCAAAAGCTGCAGCCATGGTTTATACGGTGCAGGAAGCAGAATATTTCGGTGGCTTTTTGTTTTTCCTTTTATTTTTCGGAAGGATTATGTTTGTTTAAATTACTGGTAAATGTGTGAGGTGACTGAATGCTGGAAGATCACTGGGCCACGTGGAGATTGTTTTTCTTGAGTACTCTCACTGATTAGTTTTTTCCTAAAAGTTAATTAATTTTAGGAAATGCATGATCAGTGCCTTAATGGAGTCAAAGCTCAAATTTGATACAATTTTTGTGGTAATTATTTTGGTTTTTCTCAACTAACAAAGTTTATTTTAATCTCGCCCTATTTTCATGATTGAGAATTAGTGTTGAATTATGTAAATCATGATACTCTTTAAATTACACTTTCTGTTAAGTTGCTATTTAAATTATAAGTTAAAATGAGTAAAGTTCGAAGATAATCTCTTAAAATTTCTAAAGTTGATTTGATCCATTTGAACAAAAATGACTTGAAAAGTTCTATGAAGTACATGTTGTGTATGAATGTTGTCACATCTAATTTAATACTATGGACATATGTTAATTTAAAGGTATCTTGGGTTTCCATCTTAAAACCAATTGGTACTATGTAGGGGGAAGACACGATCTTATATACTGAGTTATATGACTGCAAACCACCAATGTGAGACTCTAACTCTAACACGCCCCCTCACGTGCAGGGGCATGACATCATCACACAAACGTGGACAGAAAGGGGCAACGGGCCAACCTGACTCTAATACCATATTAGAATCACGAGCCCCTATCATAAAATCAATTGGTACTATGTAGGGGGGAAGACATGATCTTATATACTGAGTTATATGACTGTAAAACACCAATGTGAGATTGTAACTCTAACTCTAACTCTAACTCTAACTCTAACTCTAACTCTAACAACATAATATAATATTTTATATGAGAACGATTATCACTTAACCTTGTACTCCCTTTGTCCCAATTGATTTTGAACTGTAATCACTATCACACTGTTCAAGAAACATGTCTGACCACAAATATCTTTATCTATGTTTAATAACGATAAATAAAATCTTGATATTTAGAAACTGTTTGTTACGACGAATTATACAATATCAGCTTAGATAATATTATTGTTCATATATCTATTTAAATATGTGGTCAAATTTTGATTGAGAATAGTGTCAAAAAATTAGAATGGCAAAAACAATTGGGACGGAGGGACTATCATATATCGTGTTTGATATGAGTCTCACACCCAAACAACTTCAAACCAGCGACTTACAAATTAATCTTTTTACGTTAAATTTTCTTCTTTTTACGTAAGTATCACAACAAATTGATCAGGCAATTAATTGATGGTTCAAAACATTCCAGTTTGACCATCAAATTCTATCATATAGTACCATTTGACCCTAAATAGATGGGCTGCGAATTGGACTTCATTTATGGACTTCAAACTCTCAGCCCAAAGCTCACCCAACCCCGGGAAATTCACAATGCTTTGGAAATGCTTCGGAGAAGAAGTCAAGAAGATAGGAGATAAACTGATAGAGCAAACTTCCTTCAAAACCTCATCAGACAAAACCTCAGACAAAAACAACACAATCTTCGTCTTCTTCTTTACCACTGATTCTCGTCCAACAATTCCCACCAAATTTCCACATGTCTAGGGAGCGCTTCTTCAAGGGCTTGAAGCAGCAAGCAGACATTCAATACAAGCTTTTCACTCGTCGATATGGCCAGCAAATCATCGATGTATTGGAGCTCCCCATTAAGCTTGTTCTCTCCCCCTTTACACTTGCCTACGACATTTCCGGCTCCGCGCCGCGCGGGTTTGGCGTCCCGGAGTTCTTTTCCAAGCTATCCTACTCTGCAATTTTCGTAATGCTCCTAAATTTTTTTCGCATAAAGTTTGTTCTTTTATTGCTGGGTTTTGGTTATTTGGTTCTGGGATGTTTGCAGAATTTTGATTTTTACTGTTAAATGAAGTTGAGTTTGATCTTATATGCTAAGCTGCATTCCACCCAGGTTCACTTAAAATCGTTTTAGTTATTGATATCATTCACCATAGGTGATCGGCAGTTGTGAAAACAGTTATATTTGGAATGTATAGTCGGCGAAGAGTTTATTATACTATCAATTGAATTTTAAGGTCAGTGTTGAGCAATTTTGATAGATAGATAATCAAATTACAGTTTAGTTTGAGATGATAGGTAGCATTTGGTTTCGATAAAGAACGTGTTTTAAAGAAATTTAAGGCCTTTAGGAATTGACTAAGTGATGTTGATGATATATGGTTCTAACTGCAGCTTGTTGCTACTGTTGGAACTTATGATATTGCGATGGAACTGGGAAAGAAGGTGATTTGTCAAAGGTGCTTCCGAGTACTCTGTGATAACATACTATGCATTGCTTAATTATTTAGTTTTTGTCCGGAATTCTCTTTGTTAGTCATTGGTGTATGATCGTGACTGAAAAATTTGGACTTTTTACAATTATGTTCTGTAGGAACTGTGGGACATGCAATGGATGGAATGCGTTACAATGTACATTGTGTAAAGGATCTGGAAAAGTGCAGTTTCAGGTGAAAAACTATCAATTGAGAAGGTACGGCATTGCTTATGCATAACATATGGGATATTTTTGACCGCCAGTGTTTTTCTGTTGCTGCTTGTAGCTAATGATAATGAGAGCTAGCTTGCCATGATTACTCTCAGCAGTCTGTAAATAATCTAAAACAGATATACTTTTACCGATAATTTGGAGTTAGCATCCCAAAATATAACCTTTACATCCTCCTTATGATAGTATAAGTGCTTTTCTGAATTATACATTTCTTACATAAAATTGAATGAAATGTAATGCTGGACTCAGGGTTTCCACTTTTCAATGTGCAGTGGGTGTTGAAGCATATTTATTAGGAAGATTATATTGTATTTGAAACTCCACAAACTCCAATTCACCTTCACCTCAAAAACCATCTTTTCCTGAATAATTAATGCAATTATTCATGCCAGTACTATATGTTACCTCATTGATGCCGTTTGTCTGTTTACAATGTTGTAGTGGAGAAAAGGTGACTGCTGATTCTATTGCTGATGCCATAGCCGAGAATCGAGCCGAGATAGTACATCTTCCTTCAACCTTTGATCTGCATTTACCATTGCCATGTAAAGATTGCCCAAACTGTGATGGATCGGTGAGAACTGCCTTTTAAATTTGCATTACTCTTTTTTTGTTTTCCCACATTTGATACATCAATAGATTGACTCAAGCCTGGGTTGACTATTCCCCACATAAACATGATGCTTATATATTGGACACGATTGCAGATTGTGAATTTGTGATACTCGTTATGTGATTTTGCAGGGTGTCATGAAATGTCCAGAGTGCAAAGGCAAACTTCAGATTAGGATATCTGCTGATGACGTTAGTTACAAATATTTTACTTTATTAATATTTAATTGTAGCTTTTGTTTCGATCTATGTTTGTCATTTTTGAAGAATTTTTAGATGCTAAAATCGATAAAGTTTGCTTTGGTGGTTTTGGGGTTCTTTTGTTGAGAGGCTTGAGCCCCAAATCAATGTACTTACTCGTATCTTTCTATTTGTAGATAATGGAGCCTCCGTGGAAGGCTTATAATGTTATGAAAAAGATGGAGTACCCTTACGAGGCTAGTTCTACATATCTCTTCTTCATACTGTTTCCCTTCTTAAACTTTTTGCTTCAGCATTATATCCTCCATTTTTTCCTTCTGAGTTAGGAGATAAATTAGACAGTCCTACTCAGAAAGATGAGTATAGAATGGTTCTGTATACTGGAAGCAAGGCTGCCTCACTTTAATTAGGAGATTTAGTACAGGCTCTCTGTCTCTTTGTGAAATTATGGTTTTTGTACAGCTTTGACTGTCTGAATTGGAATCCGGCCTGTGTTTTGCAGCATATTCTTCATAGTATGAAAGACCCCAGTATTGCTGCATTTTGGTTGATTACCATGCCTCAGATTGTGGGAGGATTTGAATTTGATGATGATGTCAAGCAGAAAATTTGGTGGCAATACAAGGTGACCTTATCTTTAGTTTCATAGCTTTCTTTGTTATTTGAAATTTCTTACTTTATTGGCATTACTTGCATTCTTGGTCTCACCATGACAATGAAGTTTAAGTACTTGAAACTAGTATCTGTGGTTTGGTAGAGTCTGTACAGTCAAGAATGATACTCTCTCGAGAAAATTTAAATATATCTTCTTTCTCACCATGTCTGGCAATCTAAAGCTTAATGGGTTTTCTATGGAAAGCGCAATACTGATGGCTTAATGTCTTTGCTTCTATCTCCGTTTTATAGGAGTCTATGAGATACGATCAAGTCCGAGATGCTGTAGCTCAGCGAAAACCAGGCTGGGAGTACTTGCAAGAGGTGAGAAGTTTTAATTAGGCTTAGATTGTGTGTCTAGCATGATAGCATGGAGTCTTTATTCTATGGAGGGTCCATCATGAAGAAGTATCTGTTTTTGTTTGGACTTCGGCCGTTTGCTTTTGGGTGTAGCTCCTTTTCGTTTTAACCACCCTTCATGCTGCCATCTTAATATCTTCACCTCCATACGTTTTTTATTTCTTCTTCTTATTCCTGGATTTTGTTGCATTGCAAGAAGCCAACAGGAACGACTTAAAGTCGGCTTTTAGTTTAGAATGTGGTCATTTGGTTGTTTTGAGTTTATCATGTCCCATGGATGCCATAGACATGAGAAATTTGGAAACCGTTGCATGGAAATGCACATCTTGGAGATTTTCAATAAGATAATTATATCTGATAGAACTCAAAGTTAGGAATGTGTTGAAATGATTACATGATCTTGGAACTTGTCTTTGGCAGGCCTTAGTCTCAATAGATCCTGATCGTGCTAGGGAAGACCCTGTTGTAGTGAAAAACGTTCCCCTTTACAAGGCCAAAAAGGCTCTGGAAACTGAAGCGATGAAGCTTGATCCTCCACCTAGACCACATGATTGGGGGGTACGTCTCTTTTCATCCATGTGCTTTTCTTTGATTGCAACCGCTTATTTGTGCAAGATGGTTGGAGCTGAAAATTAGAGGCTGGATTACTGATATTGTTCTAGACCTATGTGAAGGCCGAGCGTTTACAATCTAATATTCTTTTGCACTCAGTGTTCCTTTATGCTTTCATGGATATCTAATGTTATTCCAATATATGTGGAACATTCTTTCTTTTATATGGCCTTAAAAATGCTTCAAATTGTGGGATGTTATCAGTTTGATATCTTCCTTTGGAGGTTTTATTATCTTGTTTCATTTGTTCATATGAAAGAAGTCCCTCCTGTCTTCTATAGGGTAACTCTAATATTGCAGGAACTGAACCTTCCATTGACTTCATCATCTTGGAGTGAGGAAGAGCTCAAAGATCCAAAGAAATTGTACGAAATGACTGTTCTTCTAAATGCACAAAGAGAAATTGCTGATCAAATGTTAGATGCTCAGTGGGAAAAAAAGTGGCGTCAAGACAAGGTAATACTTCCATTTTATTTGGTACTCCTTCAGATAGTTTAACAGTTGACTCGATATCTTG
This sequence comes from Rubia tinctorum, assembly GCA_032355605.1. Taxonomy (NCBI): domain Eukaryota; kingdom Viridiplantae; phylum Streptophyta; class Magnoliopsida; order Gentianales; family Rubiaceae; genus Rubia; species Rubia tinctorum. The sequence goes on along the minus strand of JAULKM010000011.1, from coordinate 11,654,466 downwards.
TTTTATGGCACATCACTTCTACAAGTGTAATTCAAGGAATAGCCAATAAAAGTTGAGTCATTCATGTACATAAAAAAAAGTAGCCATTCATGTATATTATATACGGAAATTGGAGTGATCTTGCATCATAAATGTCATCTCATTTTAGTTTTCTGGAAAGCTGACCAATTTCTGCCGAACCTATTTGTTATTTTCAGCTGAATGAATTGTTGGAAGAAAAGGTCCGTCCCTATATCCGAAACGTAGAGAAAGCAGTTCTTTCCACACCAATCGTAATTCCTCCAAAAAGTCAAGATCAAAAGGTAGTTTCTTTAACGAGCTTACATTGTTGAATAAGGTGTTAAAACCGCACAAGAAATGAGGAAAATCCTGAGTAATTTTTATGACCTGGTAACGAGGAGGTTTCTCCTTAGGCGGAGTTACAATTAGACAAAGTAGGATTGTGGTAATATTGCATTTCTGAAACATTAATTTGCATGAGCTCTGTGATGTTACATGCCATGACATTTTCCGGAAGAATGCATGATGTAATGCATTGTTTTGTTTGCTGCAGAAAAAGCGACGCTGGTTCTTTTTCTGACGGGCGAGTGCCAAGAATTTTGCACGTAAATTCTGTTGGCAGGGAATCTCGAATTACACGTTCTTAAAATTTTGGCCAAGTTGACAGCAATGCAAACTTTTCTGGTTCCCGTTGTGAGTTTCATACGCATGTTTAAGATAGATGGTAGCTGAAGAGATAGGCAGCTGTATTAAGAAATGAAACTTGTGATGAATGAAGCTATTTTATTTTTTGCTTGTATATTAGCCCTACTCAGATCAAACCAGGCACTTTGCCATATGGATTGATCACTTGCTTGTTTATGAAGAAATAGTGAGAAACTTTTCCGGACATTCTATGGAGCGAGATATGATTCATATACTCGCATTCAGAAACTTACCTGAACAATCTATCGAGAGAGACGTGATTCATATGACGACTCCTGATTTCTTTTCTTCATAATACATATTATGAATGATATATTATAACCTTGAGATATACCAGTGACGTTCAACAATGATGTACAATTAATATTGATGAGAGTTTAAACAAAGAAAGAGCGTACATATAGAACACAAAGGGGTGGGAATACTCGCAACTTCACAAGGGGTTGAGATTGATTTAACCACCCCATCATGCACACAATTCAGTCATTCTTATTAGGGTTTCCTATTCTTATTTTTTCTTGGCAAATTAAGATGAAATCCATTCTTAATCTGTCTCTCTCCATTACAATGCCAATCCTCAGCGAGTATTCCTCGCACATTTCGTGATCCGGGTGCATCCGCGGGAGTAAGGGTTGGCCTGGCCGTGAGCGTTGCAGTTGTAGTAGGAGGCACCGCGGCGTTTGCACGGGATGCTCCCCTTCCGCATGGCGGCGTAGCTGATGTGCTTTGATCTTTCGGCCAGAGTCCGCCTGGCTGACTCGGATTCTAGACCCATCTCCTCATTCTGGTCGATGATGTCCCCGACCTTGAGCCCCCCGGCCGAGGAGGCGAGGGTGGTGAAGCCGAACGCCGACTCCCAGGTGGAGGTGGCGTTCGCAGCCACGGACAAGGCCAACGCCACGAGGAGGACGAGCAAAGCGAATCGAATAGCCATGGATGCTTGTGAAAGAAGGAATGATTCGATGGTCGGGTGGGGGTGACTGAGAGACTCTGCCCTGCCCAGCCCTGGTGCTATAGGAGGGAGAGAGAGGTATGTGTATGAGAGAAGATTATGGGTTGGGATAATAATGAGAGAAGATTAGGTTTATTGGAAATATTCAAGGGCTTTGGTTAATTTGTGTTTAGGTTGCATCTGTGATCAAACGTGATTTACGTCCGTTTCTTTCTCCTTTGCTTCAATCATCTATGATCCATTCGTTTTTCCTACGGTCTCCATCTTGACATGCATGCATGCACTTTTCAAAATTAACATTTCTGCTTTTCTCTTCTTCGCTTCTCTCTTTTTGAAGCATTCCAAAACGGGTAGTAATCAGGTTATTTTGCAATGGTTGTAACAACTCACGTGCCTCGAAAAGGGTCCACTTTTTCTATTTTATCCCCAAAATTGATAAATTGTTAAAAAACTTTGGAGAGATGTTAAAATAAAATATAACGAAATTAATTTGAGGGGTATATTTTTAGTTAATAGCAAAAAGAATTCATTTGGAGCCTTAAAAGTTTAGGGATCATGTTCTCATGACCGCCGCGACAATTTGGAGCCCTTGTATTAAGCGTAAAATGAGACCCCTTAAAAGTTATAGTACGATCAATAAATACAAAATATTATTATTACATTATGATTTTTAATTAAAATAAATTATAGATAATCGAAATAAAAAAAAATGTATAATACATACAATATTTTGTTGAAATCATAACTACTAGAATTTTCACTTATTACATTCATCATTCTAATATTTTTGCTGTCAAATTTTTTATAAATAAAATATTTAAGAACATTATTTTAAAAATTAAATATCTTATATTTTTATATCTAAAAGTAAAATTTCGGGGTACTAAAGCTATGGAGCCACTTATACCGGGCTAAAGTTAGGCTTGTTCTGTATGTCCTACTAGATGTTCTCATAGACGTCCTATAAAATACACTCCCTAAATTTTATATGTTAGAAATTTGTATGTTAAGGTGAGGACCCAATTATATGTCGTCATGTGTCCAAAAATTCAACCACTACTTAATATTCAACTATATTTATGGGAAAATAAATGAAAAATTGACACATGTCAATATGTGATTGAGCCAACACCTTAAGATATAAAATTTCCCAACATATAAAATTTTCTGCCCTCCATTATGCAAAAATGACATAATTTGACTTTTGGAATTTTTTAGAATGGAAGATTCTAGAGACTAAATTAGGGTTTAGATATTTGCTTTTATACCCTTTATGTATCCTATTTATTCTCTCAATGATCTAATCCCTAGTCCAGGGGAATCCATTTCTACAAGGTATCAGAGCGGTGTAGCATCCTGCCTTAATCTTTCTAAAACTTTCTTTCATTTATTTACTGTCTTCCCCGATCATATTCGTCGTCGGTGACTGTTCGATCAAATCCAGCTTTTCTCGATCGTGTTCAACACTTTATTCCAATGGTTCATTATCTTCTTCCTCCCGACGTCTCTTCCCTTAGGTATCGTCGTCAACATCGGTACCGACTTCACAATTTTCTCCGTTCAATTTTGGTCTCGGGCGACCAGATCTCGATCTTCCCGGCGTCTCCATTTCTATTTTGCAAGCTTGCCAACTTCTGCTTTCATCTTTGGTGCCACTATCATCGGTGCTCAATCCGACGTGTTCTACATGAGCAGATATTATTATTAATATTTTTTTTTTCTCTCGGCGCATGATTTGCACATGCCAGCCCTTGAAGATGACGCGTGAATTTCACGCACCCGCATTGCATATTTATTTCAGGACCACGCCTTGCGTGCCTCTTGACCCAGCTTTGCACGCATCCCATTGACCTCTATTGGATCAACCTTTGGCATTATTGGAGCAACATCATTATTCTTCTTCTTGTTATTGTCATGCGTATCCTTGCTTGCGGGATATTACTCCTAATAAGTTTGCACCCCGCTCAATTTCGTATGTTTTTATTGGCTACAACCCTCGTCACAAAGGGTTCAAGTGTCTTGATATAACTATTGGGCGTATTTATGTCTCACGACATGTTAAGTTTGACGAGACTCTCTTTCCTTATGTATCCTCTTCGTAGGATACCCGCTCCACGTCTCATTTGGAGTTTTCTTCATTTACGGAGCCCTCAGCCACGTGATCACTTCCACATACCTCTCGGGTTGAGTTACCTTCTACCAGGTCACCTTGTACGGTTTGTTCTCATTCTGATGCTCCAGTATTACCTGCACCCACTTCTCCGTCCCCTGTGTCTTCTTCTTCAGCCTCGGTGCCCATAACCTCAACCTCTGCATCATCATCCCAGGCTCGCACATATTTTTATCCAGATTCACCTATCATTGACGCCTCTTCCGAGCCATCTCCTGCTCACTCTCACCGAATGACCACCAAGACGATGGATGGTTCTCGGCATCCTCGGTCTTTCTCTGACTATGAGGTATCTGGCTTTCTGGCTGCTCTTATCGCTCAGACCATGCCCCGGGACTATCACGCGGCTCTTCGAGATCCTCGCTGGTTGTCGGCCATGGATGATGAAATGGCTGCACTTCGACACCAGCATACTTGGGATTTGGTGCCCCGCCATCCGAACGTGAATGCTGTCGGCTCCAAATGGATTTTTCGTATCAAGTATCGGCATGATGCTAGTATTGATCGCTACAAGGCTCAACTTGTGGCACATGGTTTCTCTCAAATTCCGGGGTTCAATTTTGATCACACTTTCAGTTCCGTGGTTAAGGCATCCACTGTTCTTCTCATTGCCATCATGCACCGATGACCTCTTCATCAGATGGATATCAAGAATGCTTTTCTCAATGTTGTGCTTGATACTCCAGTCTATATGGCTCTAATTTTGTTTATGTGGGTAACGGTGAATCGTTGGATATTTCTCATATTGGTCAGTGTAATATTGCTGGGCTGTCTCTTCATGATGTTCTTGTAGTTCCAAAAATCATCAGAAGTTTATTGTCCATTGGTAAACTTACTCGTGATTTTCCGGTTATTGTTATATTTGATGCCGATGATTTTTTTTATTAAGAGTAAGCACACGGGAAAGATGATGGGGCAAATGTTATCATAGTTCTTATGGTCTCTATTTTCTTGAGACATGTGATTCCACCTTTTTAGGTGAACTCCGCTCTGGAAAACCCCGATCTTCTTTTGAGCAGTGGTATTCTCGTCTTGGTCATGTCTCATACGTGATCTTCGATTCCCTCTCTCCAATCCCCCACTTATGCTTTGTGATAACAATAATGCTATCTTTTTAGCTCAAAATCCTGTGGCGCACAAACGGGTGAAACACATTGACATTGACTATCATTTTGTTCATGAGCTGGTTTCTTCGGGCAAGTTTCGTCTCCACTCTTTCCTACATCACTTCAGCTCGTAGTCATTTTCACAAAAGGACTGCCTCGTCCTTTGTTTGAGTTTTTCAGGTCCAAGCTTTTCGTCTCTAAGCATCCGACGCTTCGCTTGAGGGTGTGTGTGTTAGAATAGAAGATTCTGGAGACTAAATTAGGGTTTAGATATTTACTTTTATACCCTTTATGTTTCCTATTTATTCTTTCTATAATCTAATCCCCAGTCCCGGGTAAATCCATTTCTACAAGAATCAACTGAAAATTTCTGAATAAGTTTTGAATAAATAATAAATATGAAATATATGTTCTAACGAATTCAACAATATATTACATGTTAATAGTCTTGTATGTATAATAAAATAGTAACTTGATTAAAGTTGGGTCAACATAAAATGAAACGGGGGAAGAAAAATGGAAGCAGAGAGTAGCGGCGGCAGGGTGGCTGTGTGGTAAGTTTCCAGCAGTGGGGCTGAGCGGCGCTATTGGCGAGCGAGGAGAGGGAGGAGGAGGGTGGCAGGATGGCTGTGGGATAGGTTTTCAGTGTTGGGGCTGAGCGGCACTGGTAGCGAGCGGGGAGAGGGAGGAAGAGAGCTATGCTAGGGTGGCGGGGTGGCTGTGGGGTAGGTTTTTGACTGTGGGGCTGAGCGGCGCTAGTGGCGAGCGAGATGAAGGAGGAGGAAAGCGACACTGGGGTGGCGTGTGGGTTGTGGGGTAGGTTTCTAGTGGTGGGGCTGAGCGGAGCTGGTGCCGAGCAGGGAGAGGGAGGAGGAGAGCATCAATGGGGGAGGCAGTGTGGCTGTGGTGTAGGTTTCTGGCGCTGGGTCTGAACGGGTAGGGGCATTTCCGTCATTCCATTTTTTGTCCTTGTCGGAATTTCATAGGTCAACGTCGGAATTTGAGAGTTCGGCTATATCGGCACAAATATTTCGAAAGTTAGGATTAGATTGACACATACAATAATTAATTAGGGTTAAATTGATATTTTCTGAGATCTCATGGTTATATTGATACTTTCAAATAAAGTTAGAGTTATAAATATATTTTGCCGAAAATTAACTATGCCATTTTTATGGGACCGAGAGGTAGTATAATTTTGTTATAGGTAGTGTCGAAAGTTTTACTTATACATGACTCTAAATACTACTAGCATATAATTTTATTTTCTTTATTAAAAATTAATTCAACTAACAAGAAACGTTTGAGATTTGTTTTATCATACGACATGATCCAATCAATTAATTTAATTGTGGTTTGGCTATTCGTTTCTTCAAAAATAAGGAAAAGAATTCTTTACAGGGTGAGCGGTTTTGAATTTGATCAAGGTGGCTATTTTCTTAATTTAATGAGTAAAATGTTTAGATTACCCCCAGTTTATTAAAAATTGTAAATATAACTCTCAGTTTTTTTTAAAGTGTAAATATATTCATGGCCGATTAAAATATGTACAATTATACCCGAGTGCCCGCTTAGATTAACGAGAATATGAATTAGTACAACTGCCCGTTTAGATGACTTTGGGTACAACACTTTTAAAAAACTCGAGTTATATTTGCACATATAAAAAAACTAAGGGTTATATAAACACTTAGTTTCAAAATCAAAAAATAGAAAAAAGTTCTATAGCAAAAACTCAATAGTTCCACGGTGAGCGGTTTTGAATTTGATCAGATAGTGATACGAGTATCGAAATCTCATTTGCGAAGCATATTCACGAGTTTATCTAGTTGGATTAAACTTTTAAATTGTTAGATTTTGTTTTCGATTTAGTGCTTTGAATTCGTGATTCTTTGTGTTAAAACGTGCAAGTAGTGCCTGATTCGTGGATTAGACCTTTTGTCACTTAAACATTGTGTTCTTCAACAGATTCGAGTGTGTCTTCTATTTCAAAGAAGGTGCTTTGATTCTTCGATTGACGAGTACTTCTAAATTTTCTGCAAATAGAATTTTCGTCAGGAGATTCATATCAAATAGCAATAAATTTTTTAATGGAATTGTTTGGATTTCTTTAGTTTCATGTATTGATGCGAGGGGAAGTTTATGAGCATGCCACTTTAATTTTTATCTTAAATTTTGTATTTAAAATACACTCTTATATATATATATATTGTATTTTATATGTTAAAACAAGTAATAATGTGTATTTGCATGTGGAAATTATAAAAAAATATAATATAATATAAAAATTCAATATTTAATATTTTTAAAATTTATATTTAGTGTTTTATTTAATAAATACACGAGATTTTTGCACCTCTAACCCTAACTCTAAGTTGAAAGTGCCAATATAACCCTAAAAATGAAAAAAAATGCAAAAAATAACACTAACTTTTATGATAAAATGTTCAGTTATAACCTTTTAGCACATTCCTGGCTTTGACAGAAGGAATTGGACATTAACTGAATATGAAATGATGAAAATACCCATTACCATTGAGCTAATTTTTTGTTCCTCTTTTTACCCATTTTCTTCTTCTTCAACCCACCCCCTTACCCTAGCCACCACCCGCCACCACCGAGCTACTTCCACAACCACCACCTCCAACCGCCAGCCACCAACCACCACCTCCCGCAAGCCACCATCATCCATTAGCCTCAATCTCTGACACACCACCAACAACACCACAACATCACCACAACATCACCGCCTCGTATGCACATTTTGAGCCTCTTCTGCCAAACCCTCTTCCGCCCACCCTCTCAACAGCCCCACCGTCTCCCACGACTCAGGAGCCTCGCCAACGTTCACACCAGGGAGTCGAGGCTCCGTCACACCGCCACCCTCCTCCGAAGCACAATCGACGCCATCCTTCTCCACCCGCCTCCGCCAAGTCACCACCTGAGCAAGCATTTCTCGACTTAAAACTCTGCTGCCACGCAATAGAGGAGTAGAGAAACAACGCGTTTTGTCAGTCCCCTAGGCAACTCGAGTAGCGTGTGGCAGTGACCTTCTCTCTTGAGGCCTCTGATTTGGGTCAAGACAACGACATTGGGGAGATTGAGGTTAGGGTTCTTTGGGAAGGTGAGCGAGGTTGGGGGGGTATTGAATTTGCTTCTTCATTTTCAGCCTAGTGCTAGTTCTTGGTGGTTAGGAATCCGTCAAGGAAAAAAGAAGAAGAATAAAAGGGGAAAGAAGAAGGAAAAGGTAGAAAATGTGAGGGTAATTTTGTCCTTTCAATTTTTTATTTTCTTATCTAGTGACAAAATAGTCATTTCATTAAATTTCGAGCAAATTTTCTGTTGACAAAAGAAGTCAACGGTGCCTAGGGTTAGATTGGTGCATGCATCATAAATTTTAGGGTTATTTTGATACTTTCTCATTTTGCAGGATTATATTGACACTTTCAGCCTAAAGTTAGAGTCATTTTATCACTTTACTCTAAATACAATTTATAAGTAAAACATTACAGTAAATCATTCATAATTTAAAGATAAACCATCTGTCAAAAGATTTTCTCGTGATGTTGTACTCTTAGCCATTATATGTTTAAAATCTTAATTTTAGTATTTCATCTGTCCCATCCAAATTTGCACACTTTCCTTTTTTGTCCGTCCGGAATAAATATGCACAATTTTTGTTTGATGAAAATTCAACATGTCATTAGATATAGCTACCCTTAAAATTTTACTCAATCATTCTTTCATACAAATTTACTTTCAATTGATTCACCCCTCAATTCATACAATTTTCATACATTATTCTCATAATCTTTGCACAATTTCCCCCTATCAAAATTTCCCAACCGCATATCCAACCACATCTTCACAGTCAGTGGCGAATCCAGAAAATTTTCAATGGGGTAACCAAATACTAATACCTCTATTAAAAAACATATATTTAATATTAATGGTAATTTTTTTACATGGAGTAACCAAATACTAATACCCCCTATTTTTTCACCATGGGGTAACCATGGTTACCCCATACCCCATGCTAGATCCGCCCCTGCATGTGGATGCATGGGGTATATTTATTTGTTTTAATATGTTTTCTGCCATTTGAATCTTGAGTCTCTGTGTATGTTTGTCTTTTTTAGGGTTTACTTACGGTTTTGTTGACCTTTTGTGTTATATTTCTGTGGAAAATTGTGTATGTAACCGGCTTGGGGTTCAATCTCGGTTCCTGATTATTGGGGTTTATGTTGAGAGGCATGTGGGTTATTATTTGTGCTACGGTTATCACGGTTTCGATTTAACTTGCAGATCTAATTTTCCAACCATTAGGGGGCTAAAATCCTTTTTTGGGGTATGTGACTCCTTTGCTACGCTTCTTTTGCAGCACTGAAACCATTTTTTTTGGAAGTTAAAGATGTTCGTCAAATTATAATCGTCGACCGGTTGCCTGTCATGTTCTTTGTTCCCAACTTGTTAGGCTTCCAGTATGCATGGTTATGGGTTGTCAGCTTTGCGAAACCTGTGTTTGCTTTCCATGACCTGCAAAAAATGGTTTGAAGTGTGGAAACTTATTTTTCAAAATCAATTTGTCATTGTCGTCAGTATGCTTATATGTTTGCGTCTTTGGTCGGCGTTTGATTATATGTAATAATGTCACAACTCATGAACAAGGGAAAAGGTGACCGGGTTAGAGCCAGGCAGTCCTAAACTGCCCATGGCTCACCCATGAAAGTCCCTGGTACATCCCAGTTCCATGAACCTGTTTCCTGTGCCGGAGCATCTAGCTCATCGGTACTGGAACATCCTGAAGTTGAGAGTGACTCGCAGTTTTGTGACGACTCCTTCACCTGTTCAGAAATACCAGTCGCTACCCACTTCTCTCCCATTAACTTTGATTCTTGGCCCTCGTTTTTTGAAATTGAGGGTTCTGAAACTAAGGTTTCTCAAAGCCAGGGTACTGAAAATGTGGGTTCCGATACTGAGGGTTCTGGAACTGAGGGTTCTGGAACTGAGGGTTCCGAAACTGACCATTCTGAAACTGAGTTCTCTGATGTCTCTCCCGAACGTGGAGAAAACTTTTATTATCGCATCATCAAATTTGGTGAGCCCGGATTTTATAAGTACGGAGCTTGTTATTTCACTAGCAACTGGCCGAAAAGGGAGAGGCCTGAAATATCCTACACTAAGAGCATGTGCGCCACCTCCGATATTCGTAAGGAAATGTATGAAATGTATGAAAAGGCCATTGCAGATGGCTGTGGTCCAGCAGAGTGTAACAGTCCAGGGAAAAAATCCCCTCCAACATCAGGTTGTATCCATCTATGGCTATTTTCTGTTGCACAAAATTTATTCATTCTGTCTTAACAACATTTATCCAACTCTTTTTTTCCTGTGTTACCAGGCACTGAATGATCTGGATATTTAGTGATTGAACTTTGGTGCACGGCTGTCCACAGGCCTGCGGTAACTGTGAAACTGCGAATATTTTTTGACTGAATCTATTTTCAAAACTGCTATCTGTAACAGTATAACTCTCACTGAACCTGTCATCAACTTAAACATGTTTATGTTTATTGGTGTGTTAGAATGTTGTTTGCCTTCTTAAATTAGCTGGTCTGTATGCCCGTCTACGCCATTGCATGTGCCTGTTACTTTACCTGCGAGCCACCTCGTGTTGGCTGAACTTGTTATCTCCCTATTTCACATTGCCATATTATGGGATTATTTTTTCCCTTTGTTCGTAACTCTGCTTGTGAGCCCCTTCGTGTTGGCTGAATCCTTTGCATGTGTTGTTCTATGCTGTTATATTTTGGGATTATTCCGGTTCACTAAGTTTCTTGGTCTACCTGCGAGCCACTTAGTATTGGCTGAACTTGATAGTTTCCTCTTTTACATTTCCATATTATGGGATCTTTCTTTTTCCCTGTGTTCGTAACTCTGCTTGCGAGCAACTTCGTGTTGGCTGAACTTGTTATTAGCATGATTTTATACTTTTTTTGTTACGACTGTTGTAATTTGAAAAGCATGCACTGGAAATTGATTATTCTGGTGTTCACATTTGCATATGCATGCTGTCATTAAACATTAGCGTGATTGAGATGGAGCGTTGGGTTACTGAATGTCTGCACGAGTACGTGAACAAACAGCGCAGCCATGCGGGTAGCTCAATAGACTTACCTAGAACTTGGCAGGGCGTTACTTTTGTTTCACATTAGGGTCATAGTGTCTGTTGTTGGTCATATATCGATGATGAAGTTGTGACAGATGAATTTATTATACAGCCATGCATTTCAGTTTGAAAAACTGATTTGATCTTGGTGGGGCATTAACTTGATTTCAAAACAGCCTGAGATTATTAGAGGTCATGTTATCGAGTCTTAGCAGCTTTGAGCCAACGATGATGATGTTTGATTATGAAATCCGATTTACGCAACCAAGTTTAGATTAATATGTACTTCTGGACAGCGTTTGTCATGTGGATTGTTTAAATGTGGGGGGACTAAATTCATTTGTGGCTAGCCAGCATTGTTTATCTGATTGTTAGTTGTTGCCTTTCCTATGATTTGGGTTTTTTTTCCAGAATATAACACACAAAACACATCCCTAAACTTTTTAAATTGAAAATGTATTCATACTTTGACATTTTCGTTTCCCAACTTACATTCAAAATAAAACGGGGGTAGTTACATCCCTATTTTACAAGGTTGCACTATAAACATGTTTTCAAAACCAAAATGCATGTTTAATCCAGTAGCACAACTCTACAAAATATTAGCTACACTTCTACTTTCAGCCCATCTCCATACTTAGCTGCAGATCACCTATTTGACTTGTTCTACCAACAACAACCATTTCTTCCAAACACCCCCCTCACAATTTCAGAGTCCACAATCAGATTATGTGGTAAATTTCCCAACCCGAGCAGTATTTGATTTCCCATATGCGGCAACTTGAAGTTATTTCCACCACTATTCTTAAGGATTTCAATCATAACATTTTGTAGGGACTGGAAGATGAGGTCAAATTTTTTTGGGTCATATCTTTCAAATGCATGGTAAATAGCTTGCAATAGTCACTCTAAATTTGTGCTAGGGGTTTCATACTGCAAACTTTGAATGGATGCAAAAAACCCAAGGTCTAAGATATTTAAATCTGGTGACTTTGCTGGCTGGCACACTGTGGTAATTCTGAAACCATCTGAGTTGGCTGCTGCTTTGAACTCGGGATCATTCTCTAATAAATGGGAGGGGGCATTGTCCTGCTGTATGAATAAGTTTTTACTAGCCCAAACTGGCCACCTAGCTTTCATGGAAGGGATGCCATCATGAATCAGTTTCTTTCTAATGCAATCCCTATTTATTTTCTTAATTGGTGTTAGAACAAGTGTTCCCCTAGGT
>JAULKM010000011.1:11624280-11638778 GCA_032355605.1 Rubia tinctorum | reverse complement strand
TTTTATAATGTTACACTTGTATTAACATTTCAGAATAAGAAATAACTCAACAAATGTTATTGATTCACCTTTTGAAAGACTAATGTTAGTCTTTCAGTAGTGGATAAATGCAATGCTTTGTTTGGAAATTTTCTTTTCTGACTAATAGGTTTAACTTTCAGGCAGAGTGTTATCACTATCTATTTGATGCTGCCCTCAAACTTCACCAACTAGGAATTGACTGATCTAATCCGAAACACTGTCCCATCCATAGTTTTAATGGGCTTATGGGTAACGTTCGAAGTGATAGTATTCCTACAAAGACAAGGAAGGTTGCTGCAGACAACGGCACTGAGCCGTTTAAAGTAAGTTCATTAACGTTTTGTTTATTCAGACCAATTTATGTGTTTATACTGCAGCTCGATGATAATGTTGGACTTTGTTACTGATTATGTACTGGTATGGTAATATCAATGTGCTGCAACGGTGCATTGTTCTGGCTATCGAGGGGACAACTACACCGATTTCATTTGTCACAGATGTTCTCTTCCCTTATGCAAGGGATAGCGTAGGGAAGCATTTGGATGCAACATATGAAACAAAAGAAACACAAGATGATATTAAGTTATTACGAGCTCAAGTGAGTCAACATTTTCTTTTGAACTTGTCGTAAATGTATTATCATACTAAACTGCAACTTCATTGTGTACCTCATTATCTCCCTCGGAAAACAATCTGTGCTTGTGTTTACATTGACCAGTTAACATTCTATGCATACCTTGGTTCTGTAATCAAGGACACGTGATTTACGGAGCTTCCCTTGTGCAGGTAGAAGAAGATTTAGTGAACATCGTAGTTGATGTCGTGCCAATCCCTGACAATGGTGCAGGAAAGCAAGAAGTAATTGCAGCTTCGGTTGCTAATGTTGAGGCTATGATTCAAGCTGACCGGAAGATCACTTCTTTGAAGCAATTGCAAGGTCACATATGAAACAAGGAGACCTGTGAAAGTACTTGTCCGACTTCTTTGATACTACAGTGGGGTAAACTTCTTTCCATTGGAAATAAATCTCTGCCTTTTGATCTTATTCTAGGCGTTCTTTGTTAACATTTCTGTTCTTGATTTCAACAACATGAAAGAAACGAAAAGTTACATAGAGATCGCAGAATCGCTCGGGGTAGACAACCCTTCTGACATTTTATTCATTATCGACGTCTACCAAGAAGCAATAGCTGCCAAAGCAGCTGGTAATCTATTTTTGTGGTTTCTGTTTAGGCAACTAAAGTTGTTTTTTGCACTCGAACCTCCATTTGGCGCAACAAGGTAGTAAAATACGCGTGATTAAAGTTTTGGTTTGTGCATTTCAGGTTTGGATGTCATCGTCTCTATCCGGCCCAGAAATGGACCTCTTCCAGACAACCATGGATTCAGAATAATTACATCCTTTTCAGAAATCTGATGTAGGGATATATGGTCTTGTTGTAATAATTCCTGAGAGGGAAAGGCTGAGTTTTGTCTGAAGTCTCATGAGTTATTGATCTGGACAGTTGTGATTTGGTGCCAATGCTTCAACTTCTTGTTTCGGAATATTAAAAATTTATAGCTTCGCAATATCAATTTTTTATACAGTACTATGTTATACTGCTCACCTCTCCAGTAATCTAATATGTCCTCTATGGTATTTTTTTCTATATCGGCAGATGATATTGATTTGGACGATGACGATGAAAACTCTAAAGGAAACAGTGTAATGACTGCACTAAACTAACAAAACTTCTCGGGAAAGTTTCAGGCTATCAAAGGTTTGCAACTTCATAGAGTAGTTTTATAATGTTACACTTGTATTAACATTTCAGGATAAGAAATAACTCAACAAATGTTATTGATTCACCTTTTGAAACTTACATTATGCTGCATTCATCCTATCAGGTAAACTTAAGCATATGACTGTCAAAACTGAGAAAGCACCACCAGTAGTAGTGCATGATGAGAGGTTGATTCTATTGACCAGATAAAGAAGAAGTATGGATATACAACAGTCGTAAGTAAATATTAAGTACGTTTTTACCCAAAAAAAAAATCAATCATTTCTGTCACTTGCCGTTGTGTGCTACTTTAGTTGGTTCAGTGTTTCACCTCTGGTTTATGTTCAGACTTCATACTTCCTGCATGAATACCGTGATTAGTGAAAATAAAAGTGAAGCTAGAACGAAGCACTATTTCTTCAAAAATCTTTAGCAGTTCATTCATGCTGAAACTTGTCTGAAATTTCATCATAAACTAATTATTTTTTCCATTCCAATGTTTTCATTGATAACCAAGAACAAAACAAATGTTACATCATTACATCATAGGCATTTACATTTAGCTTCATCTTTTGACGTTGATAACTACGAGCTGTGTCATTAATTTGACAACCATTGTTTCTTGTCTATGACTCTAATATTTTTGTTTCTCCTATGTTTTTGCCAAGTTACCAACTATATTAGATTACTGCTCTTAAATTTTGACATCCCCCTTTATTATCATATTTCCAGTATTATATGAGATAGGTTTTGGGCAGCCTTTGTTAATGTGAAATTATCTCCACAGGTTTATGTTATTTAGTTGAGTTTTAAGATTAATAATAAGATTGTTTGACATGAGTTTGGCATGTTGATTTGTTGCTGCTGCGCCATTCTTAACGTTGAGCTAGAGCTGTGTGTTAGTAAATGTGTTGACATTAATCAATGTTACATCAGCAAATGGGTAAGGTTAATCTACCTAATTGTAGGTCTATATGTAGTCCAGTAGTCCCCGTTAGCCTGTGCACATTTACAGTTGAAAATTTAAGATGTAGATTGTCGTTCATTGAAAAGTTTGGGTTTAGTTTTCTACATCCCGGATGTTGGCATGATCCTGTCTAGATAATTGATATGTTTGATTGATATGTTGGCATCCAAGATCGTGTCTAGATCCCGGATGTATATTGTCGTGTTCTAAATTTTTTTTGAAGTTATAAATATGTTTGATTGCTTAGATAATTGATATTTACAAAATACAATTCACGTATAATAATATTCTTATGCAATTATCAAAGTTAGTGTTAATTTTTGCCGTTTGATTCTACTTGTTAGTTGAGAATCTGTGTAATGCCAGGTTCTGTTAGATTGTGGAGCAGTTCAGGAAGATGCTTTGACTATGGATCGCCTGGCTTCATTGGAGAAGGTGTATATATATGCGACGATTTTCTTGAGTTATTTTTTGTGTGCATAAAGGTGCTGACAAAGTTTGTTCAATATTTAGTACTCTGAGATGGTTGTGGTTCCTTGCGATTCAATCTTGGTGACTGAACTAGAGTGACTTAAGTCAATTAGAGCAGATTTAGTGGTAATTCTGCATAACTGCCTTGCTTTTTCTATGAAGTCGAACTAAGTTGAGTGAAGATTTACTGCTAAAATAGGTAATATCATAAAATTGTTAATAAAATTTGTTATCTAATTCACCGCGCAACGCGCGGTGTTACCTAACTAGTTTGATACAACTGTAAAGTGGCATAACAGGGACGCCCTCCAGCAGAAAAGGTTGAACTGGGTTGGAAGAATTTGTTTTAATAAAAAAAAGAAGTCAATGTGAAATTGTCCGATTTTTTCTTACTTCTCTTTTTTAGAGAGAGAAAAACTCGCTTATACATCATCCATCTCACATCTGAATTTATGGGATGGGATTATATGCGTTTTATTTATGATCGGCAGAGCATTCCACAAGAAAAATAGACCCCCGAAGTTGCCCCTGCTCATGTTTTCTCACAAAGGCCAACTAGTTCATTGTCTGAAACAACTCATGTTTCAAGTGGAACCAAAAATACTTAAAGAATATATGGGGTCTAAAAAGTTATGGGTTTGCATGAATCATTTTTGAGATCTGGCTGCTGCCATGAATGCTGTGTTGGTGGGGAGTAAGATTGGGTCCCAAAGAATGTTTATCGTTCCTCGACTTTTAATTACAGTCATATATACTCTCCATCCACTGCAAACTTTTTGGTCAACTTTCTTATATCTTGTTTAACCAACGATAACTTTATTTATATATAATAATGGTGTATTAAAATTTGATGTTTAGAAAATACATCATGCAGGGAACCCAATGATATCTCACATAATGATATTTGTATCTATATACTGATTAAAATTTATGGTCAAATGTGTTTTGATAAAGTACCCAAACATGTGAAGTTTGAACTGGGACATAGGGAGTATTTAATATGCCCGACTAATTAATTTCATTCTCTTAATATCCCAAACATTAATAGCACGTACACAGAAAAAACAAAGTGAAATTAAATTGGAGAGGTGTGGGAAGAATTGTATAATGAGTCAATGACGAGGTGAGTATAATTTCTTTAAGCAAATTCTTAGTTCCATGAAATAAATACCATGTTATGCAATAAATACAATGTTTTGTTTTAAACCGTTCAGACGAATCAAATTACAATTAATATAAGTGAATGGATGGTTTGATGTTTATTTCATTGCACCCCTTCGTAGCACTGGTTTTAAGAGGTCCTAACTGCTGGAAATAGATTAAATTTTATCTAGCGGAATATCAATTATCGAATCTCGAATCTCGAATCTCGAATCTCATACATGTATTTAATTCGAATCTATGTAAAAGTTTAGAATATCTTTGAAACTTGCTTTAGTGTTAAATTCGATCAATCACGGAGACGAGAATTCCATATGTGATTCTTCTATAAGTATCCACACATCACGAACGGGTAGCCTACAATGGGGTAGGATTAGAACATCGATCAGAAAGTAAAGACTCAGTGTTTCTTTTTCTCTTTACGGTAAGATTTATAATATGAAAATAGTTGGATTATTTCTATTGTTCCAGAGTTACAGGGTTCTAATATTGTCATACTTTGAATATTTATGTACAAATATCTATTTATATATAATAGTCATCAATCCAAGAAGGCCTAATCCAAGTCAATCTTAGACTAACCCAATTAGACTCAATAAGTTCTACACTCAATTCTCATTTAATCACTAATGAACTCCTTTCCTGGGTTTTTCAAGTCATTCTCTCACTAAGCCCAAATTCTCTCAAACCCAATGAAGCCCATAGTGACATATTCATCATAACAGTGCTATAACGACCCTAAACAACCAATAACGTAAACATAAACACCTTCGAGAGAGCAAAACTACTGCAACCATAGCAGCTCCGCCCTTCGGCGAGAGTCCACCCTTAACCTACAATTCATCTACCACACAAACTCATCACAAAAACCATTTCAACACAATGAAATTAAACCATATTACCCAATACAAAGGAGAAATTATCGTCCTCAATGAAGATGCGGAAATGGAACTCCCCACCAAGCCCTTAAAAAAGAATATGATTGAATTTTTTTCAAGAAATAGCCTCATCCTCGATATCATATACCACCACTTCAAGAAGATTGGTTTTAAGGGTGAAACAATCATCACTTTGCTAGACCGTTGCCACATCTTTATTAGATTCGACCACGGAGAAGACATCCAGCGATGCTATATCGAGAGGAATTGGAACCTCGGTGGTTTGATTATGAAAGTCCTTAAATGGACTAGGAACTTCGTTGTTAAAGAAGGGACACCGTTGGTTCCTATTTGGTTTACCGTGGATTTCCCTCTGGCTTACTATCTTCATTGCAAATTGATCCCACACATCGCCAGCCGATTAGCACTACATGAAACATGACCTTTTACCTTGGTTCTACAAGATATTTTACCTCGGTTTTCACTCCTGAAAGAACCAAAGTAAATTCAGCTGGAGTAAATGACATCTTTTATTTACCTTGGTTCAAAACTGAGGTAAAAGGAACCTTATGCCTAGGTTCGTAACCCACGTCGATAGTTTTTGTGACCAATGTCGGTCAAAGGTAGTAGGCCGACAATTGTGGGTCATACATGCGACGTCGCTGAAATCGACATTGCATACACACACACACATGCAACGTTAGCAATAGCATGAAGGTATGCAATGGGTGAGGAAATGGAGCAACGTCGTCGAAGTCGACGTTTGTCCTATTAAAAGCGACGTTGCAGACCATTAGAAGCGACATCGTGTGCTGATGTGGAACGATGATTAATACAATATCATTTTGTGAGGCCGACGTTGCAAAAAAAATGTTGGTACGTGGGATTTTGGCCAAGTGTCATTTTGGCACCCGATTGTGCGGCATCGCGATCGAATCGGTTAGACATTGTTTCTATTATAATACTTAATATTTTATGACAGAACCAATCATTCGTTGATAGCAATTACATTTTTATTTTAAAAAACTACATTACCAATATATTAAAATACAAAAAGTTGTCGTGATATTGATAGACTGATTGTATTCATGCTTCCTTGCGTACATTGTCCGACATTAACAATTGCACGGGGACTGCGGAAATGACAAGTACGTTTTGTAAGTCCATCAGTAACTCTCATTATCCTATTACAACAGATACACTTGAAATAAAATTTATGCTAGATTTGGGCTGTCCCTAATGGATGTACAAATAATAAAACCAAGAGCATACAAAATAAATCTTAACATGGAGTGCTTGAAAACTATGCGCAAGATTGAAATACCAAATTCACAGTATCCAAATAATGAGCGATGTTGGATATTCATAGATGTTCTAGTCAGTTCCTATCGAATGCGACGTCGGTAACCATTCGGTCACATATCGTACAACACGATGAACTTACCGACGTCGCACATTCAACCCGTGTTAATACTAAAATTTGATTATTTTCCAAAATCTTCCCTAATATCAGCCATTTTTCTCATTCCTTAAAAACATAGCATGATATTGGGAACACAATCAATATACACTTTATAACATAAAACATAGTCAACATACTTAATGGAAATATTCAATCATAGTTCTATGGGGAAAAACATGTAAAAGGTATGTTAATGAAATTGCTAAATGAACATGGAATGGATGTTAAACTATCTCAATTAATTTGAACCCGAGAATGCTCCATCCTAGGATACTTGTGATTTTTGGGAGGAGAT
The DNA here is from genome assembly GCA_032355605.1 of Rubia tinctorum. Taxonomy (NCBI): domain Eukaryota; kingdom Viridiplantae; phylum Streptophyta; class Magnoliopsida; order Gentianales; family Rubiaceae; genus Rubia; species Rubia tinctorum. Next base: position 11,631,760 of record JAULKM010000011.1, on the reverse strand, counting down.
TAGATTGGGGTCTTGAGTAGTTGAAATGTGAGGAATGGAGAGGAATTTTTGGAGTTGGGTTAGTAGGAAGTATGTTGGAGATGAGAAATTAATAGGTGTTGTTGCTGCAAATTTTTTTAAATGAGATGGGGTGAGGGGGGGGGGAATTCGTTCAAAATTTTGGCTCAAATTTCGCTGCCGCTGGAATTTTTGGTTTAACCGACTTCAGTTTAGTGTCGGTCATTCATTCATTATATGCAAACCTTATGCGACGTCTTATATATGGGCCAAAATATAATTTTCAAAAAATGTTGTAACAAACTCGCTGTTAAGATTGCGGGCCCTCCAGACGACCTGTTTATGCCATATAGGAACAAAATTCTCCTGTAAGTGTGAATAACAAATTGTGATCTCCAATTTCGGATTTAGACTTCTCCCAATTCCTTGTAGGGACTTGAATGAAAAAAAAAATACCAGTAGTCCAAAACTCAATTACGATCTTCCAAAAAATAACCTCCATCAACCATAACTTTTACACGACTTCGGTATTAAAGATACTGGTCGTATTCCCACATATACTTCGAGCAGATCTTCCCAAATAACCCTTGTATACTTATGAGTAATCATCTACAATATGACATAGACCATGTACTAGTGAAATAGTGACATTTCATAAAGAACATGGCAAGTGAAATTTCATTTTATTCTATTTGGTGTAAATTATCGTTCTCATAACACTGATAGTAAGGGTTTGAACGCAATTCTAAGAAGAATGACAGAGGATTACCCTGGCAGTACGCATATTATCCATTCGAGTGCAGAATTAATTAGTGTAGCGAGCATGCGAGGAGGTTGGGGTCAAAGCATAATTTTCAAAAAATTTCATCATACACTATCTGAGGAGATTTTGTTTCCATTCCATTGACATGAGCATGACTAAATTGGAACATTGTGCTCATGACTTGGTGAATTAAATAAGGGTATCTCCAGTTTTGCATTTCCACTTCTCCCTTTTTGTTGGAGGGACGTAAATGAAAAACTTGAAAAGTAAGCAGGCACTCCAAAATCCGATTCCAGTCTTTGTTCAATGGACCTTTGCAATCTTCATTCAAACTAATTAATCATCCCCATTAGTGATAAAGAAACTGGTATTATTCCACAAAAACTTCCACAAAATCTTCCGATTAGCCATTGCATAATAGTAAGTAATCATGCACAATTAACTCTAGGTCTTGTATTAGGACTTTCAAAAAATTGATGGTTGGATTTTCCTTACTTAAAAAAAAACATAAAATGTATAATTTTGTCTGATTCTGTGTGGTGGAATTTATCTTCCAAATTAATAACGCTCATAGTTAGGTTATTAATGAAATACTAATAAAAAGGGGAAGAATACCCTGGTGACCTTGATACATAAGTTAGAATTACAAGACTGTGAATATGTGATTTAGATTATCGGTTATTTCCAATTTTGCATTTGTCCCCACCCTATTGGAGGGACCTAATTGTCAAAACAAAAAAAATTCACCGGTTGTGTTGAAATCGATTCTGATTGAATTGGACGTTAATGAAGTTCATGGACATTTAAAATATGAAGTACTAATGTCTAATTAACTATTTATCATTATTAAGGTCAGTAATGTTCGTTTTGGTCAAATGCGGGCCCAGTAGATATGGTGGTAGCTGAATTGGGGTGGCCCAATATATCCACGGCCGACGTCGGTAATATGTCAGTCAAATGTCACAAAAAATGATTTACATGCAACGTCACTCGTGCAGTTGGTTAGACATATGCCAATTTGCTATGCCAGTGGGCCAGGCCAACTACTATACGATGTCACATCGGGGCGGAATTCACAGTGCTATGTAACGATTTTACATATGGAGCCCACCTCTTACATCACTTTAAACATTTAACTTTCCCTCGAATTTCAACAGTTTTGCCAATCCTCTCAAAGGTATGTTTCGACTTGTGGTTATTTTAATTTTTCCTTTTAATTTACTATTGAAATTGTTGTGTATATGGTGTGTGAATGAGTTATTTCTTCATGTAAGGATATTTCTGTGGATTGAGGTTCTAGGATTAGGTTCTGGAGTGTTAGAATTTTAGTTGCATGTCCTCCGTCCGTTGTATGTTTAGGAGTTTTTTTTGCTTGTTTTCTGCTGTTGTCAGAGTGTCACTGTTTCATGAATGCAACGTCACCTGTCCATCGCTCCTATTTTGGATAGAGCGACTAGTTACGACATTGCTTATTCATGTTTTTTTGTAGTTTACTAGCATATGACGTCGTACACTTATCAGCTGACCATTTAGTTTTATCGAACCATGTGTGACTTTGCTCTGTCATGTTGCATTAATATATTAATTGATTAAAATATTAATTTAATTTAATTATAATAAATCATTAAAATATGAATTGCAGGAATCATGTTCAATAATGCTGATTCACGCCATTCTGCGATTGTGGTGAGAGATTTTATGTTTACATTTAAATTGAATTTTCTTGTATTACCAACATTTTAGTTTAATTTATAATTATTTCCTTGTCCAATACAGATCTATAGCGATTCGGATGATGATCGTCCGCAAACTACATTTGGCAAAATCATTTCTCATTTTGTCCACACCCTGACACAGACGAACATCGAGAAAATTCCCATCCTTGTACGTAATCCCTGTCATGTATTAATTTTATTTTACAAAAAAAATCATATACATTACTTTCATATTAACTAAACATGTTTTTTTGTTTATAATTCAGTACGTGCCAAGCCAGATTGTGGAGCATCTACCGCCATATAAGATGTTTGCTGTGCTGAGGTGCAACAGAAAGGAGTACCACATGAATTACTCGGGAATAAGAGGATGAAGACCTTGACGCCAAAGGGTTTTCAGCAGTTCCTTATTGCTGAGGAACTGAGAATTGGGGACACGCTCCACTTCGAGCAGATCAATGATGCCGGCCCTTTAGTTTTTAATGTTGATGTTCTTCCCTATTTATATAAGTAGTTTTTTGCCCAGACTATGATCAGAACATTTATATTAAATGTGCTAATTAGTATTTGGTCTAACATTTGTATTTTAGTATTTTCATATTTAATCTTTAATCTATATTTTTTTGTTAGCTACGTTATTTTAATGTTATCCAATCATTGATATTTAACCTAACATACGCAAAAGTTTTAATAATAGTATCAGTAACAAAACTAAAAAAAGTTATTGGGCATTATTTGAATCAGTAAAAAACTAGAAAATTGTTGTTTCAATTTTTTAAAAAATAAGCTCGAACTGTTTACTTGCTGCTTGGTGGGCTGAAATTGTTAGGCTCATCAAAGTCTCAACGTCGGTAAGTGGTTGACACCATGTCTCCTGATTCGACTTTGGTGTGATGTCGTATACATTGAGGTGGACAACAAAATGGTTCAAAATGACGTCGTTTTGAAAAGGGGAAAAAAGGAGTACCCAGACAATCAATTCAACCATCTATTCACAAGTTTCCCGTGAATTCCAACCGTCTCCAACTTCCTCCTCATCTTCTCTCTTGTTAAAAGGTTTGTTTTTTTTAATCTCCTAACATCCATATTTTGGAATTCTTACTTTACAATGTTTGATCTGTGGTCTGTGAATGTGTTTTGATTTTTTGACTATCTAGTTTTGTCTCAGATTTTTGAGAGCATGACTTTCTTTGACTTTACACGTAGGTACAATGTTTTGGTTTTTCTTCAAAGAGATTTTGTTTAATTTGATGTTGATCAAGCCTCATTTTTTCCAATTTTATGTATTTTTTTCGTAGCTTCCTCTGATATATGCGACATCGGTTCTCTGTCTGCCCCAATTCGGTTCATGCGATTATAGTGTGGCATCACACATTCTAATTTCTAGTAGTTTATTCTTCAGTTTGTGACGTAGCACTATTATCGTGTGACCTTTGGAATGATCGAAATGTAACCGGCGTTGCATTATGACATCTAATTGTACAGTTCTTAAGCATATGCTACTTTTGTCTTCTGTCGGTCGTGCCTTAGGCCTTAGCAACAAGTACGTGAAGCCGTATGTAAATGTTGGCCATCCTATTGCTTTGGGCCAGCATGCACCTACGACCACATTACCGACGTTGCTCCAGGCCTTCCATAGGGCAGTTTGCTCTTAACATTTTCCGTTTTGATGCAAGACTAATGGATGGCAAAGGATCGTTTAATCCCCTTTTTTAGGTCATTCACCCACGTACGTATACATATTTACTAGTTAACACATATTCACACTTTATAATAACCAATACTCTTTGGTTTTTGTATAGTTCACTACACAATGTCGGAGCAATCCAGAGCCTGTTTTCTTTGACGTTGTTCATCATTCAATGTCTCTAGATAGCCCACATTGTCCATCATGCAACACATGTCGGTGCAAAGGACGTTTCATGCGAAATCGGGTCACCTATTAAAACAACAAGTGCAACGTTGCACGCTATTCGGTAACATTATTTACCTAGTTTTTAAACATTTTACTTTGGTTCATTTAATAACTGAGGTATGAAAGCAATTATTTACCTCCATTTTTTAATAATCAAGGTAAATAAAACCTTTTACTTGAAAAAAAAACAAAAAGACCAAGTAAAAGCGGCAAAGTAATAGGTCATTTTTAATAACCAAGGTAAAGAACTCTTTACCTCAATTATTTGATGTTAACAAAAAAACCCCAAGTAAAAGAGATAAAGTAATAGGTCATTTTTCTTACAGTGTAGGGAATTTATCTTTGCTTACCTACCCACACCAGACCATCAACGATTCGACTTTGTGTAGAAATAAATCTCATAGGTGACTTCCCGGATTGAATCAGGACAGGGTCAATTAAAGAGAGTAAATGGTATGATATAAGGTACGAGGATAACCCATCATATTGTTGCAAGTTCCTAAATATTGGTCACATGTCTGCTGAATATAGAATTAAGAAGGTGGTTCAAACCAAAAACACTTGAAGGCAATCTCTGAATCTAAATAGGGGGGTCAATTGCAGAATGATGCTCATAAATATACTCCCGAGCTTCAGAGTGATGAAGTTAGAGAAATCTTCCAAAATGAGGAAGAAATTTTCCAAGATGCTTGAGAAGTTATACAGTTAGTGAAACTAGTAATCAACATAAGCTTTCAACCTACTACGGTTACCAGATATGTAAAGAAAATCACACAAAAGGAAATGAGACATTCAGTCAGTTCCCCAAAATCAAAATCCTTCAGAAGTGAAGAAGCTCCCAGTAAGAAAGCAATGAAAAACCACAGCAACTGGAAAAATCTCAATGATAGGAAGCTCAGCAAAGCTACGATTTTACAAAATCCCCAACCTCAAAATAAATATCTCTTTTTAAATGATTTTAGAGCCTACCATGAATCACCGCTCACAAAATTTAACTCGCAGGTATGGACCAAATCCAGTCCTCAGATATGTGTAATTTAGCTCAGGCCTCAACTATGAATATCGGTGAAGACAAACCATTAGATAAACTGAGAAGATTATTAAAATCTCCAAATGTGGTAATGACTCGCTTGAAATAAAAAAACACATGTTTCCAATAAATATTAAGATTATGCCTTTGAATTTGAGAGGTATTGCAGGTTCATTCATTAGACTGGAAAAACTCACTTATATGCATATGTTAGCTATTGTTGTTGTTATTGAACCTAATCAAAGCCTGGATAAGCTAGATCAATATAGGAGTTCAGGTTTTCAAAAAGCTTTCTCATTCCAGGATTATAGGATGTGTATTTTCTTTAGAAATGAATTTAATCCTGAACAAATAACTGATGATCGGAATTTCATCCATGTGATAGTAAGTCACCAAGAATTCCACTCCATAAGATCATGGCCATTTATGGGAAACACCCTAGACAACTTTGAGCTGAATTGTTCTCTGCTTTAGAGCTTGTCAATCAGGATATCTCAACCACCAAATTTATTTGGGTGATTTCAATGTGATCAGAACAATCTCTGAATAAAGGATTCTTCAAACCTTGATTCTTACAGTATTTTAAATTTTGACACATTTCTTAGCTCAAATGCCACACTGGACCTACCCACAGTGTGTTATTAATACTCATGGTCTAATCTAATAATATAAAACATAACCAAAAAGTTAGTAAGAAACTTGGTAGGATTACTGCCAACCTAGCATTGATTAATCTATTTCCTAATTCAGTGGTACAAGTTTTAAACATATCTCCTTCAGATCACTCTCCACTCATCCTAGATGGCCAGATACAGGAAGTAACTCACCCTAAATCCTTTTAAGTTCCAGAGTATGTGGCTGAAACACTTGAATAAAAGAAAAAAATCAGGTAAAGTTGGGAATTGGACTAAAAAGATCAAGGAACGGTAAGATTTACTAATAAATTGAAATATGATCCGCACTCCACGGAGTTGCTAATAACTAACAAAAAAATTTCACGGGAGATCGATTACTAACCCACGGAGTGCTAGATGCAAAGATAGGACTTTGTAATGTTGCTCCCGCACCCATTACCAACTACCGAAGACTAGTTAGTGGCGAGTCCGTGGTCATCCAGAGAGATGCTAGGACTGAAAGGTTAACTATGCAAGGCTCACAATCGGGCATCACTCTAATTGTGTGTCAGGAATAACTAGTGTCATTTTAAAGGTTTTTTTGGGTGAGGGGGTTGCCTAAAAACTAATAAGCATGAAATTCACGACAATAAACTATTTTGGACTATGCCTTGGGGATATTTGCGTAACATGGCCAGTAGAACACTTTGATCCTAGACTCTATCAAATACAAGATGTATAAACCTAATGTCTATGTTACATAGTGTGACTGATAGTCAGCACTTCCCAATATTTTTTACACAAAGTTACCCACGTCTATTCTATCAACACCACCTCAATAATTATAAAAGTGTGTCAAGCGATCCAAACGTTATGTGGTCCACTTTCCCCTAAAGAATTACATCCCAGGCCTTCACTATGAACGCTTCTTCCTTGGCATGTAGAAGAAAAGGAATCGTTGTCTCATGATGACTCTATGGTTTGAATGAGAATGACCGCTACCCTACAACCCTAGTTGCTACCAAGTAACATGCCTTGTCTATCAAGGAACAATCTTCCATTCGATATCAGGCATACACTCGTGTGGATTCAGTGCACATGGCCTATGTGCATACACTCACATATCTGAGGACTCATGATCCCGCATATCCCAACCGGACACTCCGAAGGGGCAAACAAGCCTAGCACCATACATAAAACATATAACCATTATCATAGGATACCTAACATGCATTTCAAAAGAACGTAAAGATTAAATCAAGGATGATATTTGATGTGACGACAAATGCATGTGTTTTCCCCACACTTAAACCTTTACTCGTCCTCGAGTGAACAAGAACAAGCAAAGAGCTAAGCGTAAACTAGCATTCAAAGGTTTTTCCAAAACACCCAACATCTTATTCCTAGACTACCCAAACCCCCAAGATATAAGAACCTCTCACGCTC
>JAULKM010000011.1:11573794-11585212 GCA_032355605.1 Rubia tinctorum | reverse complement strand
TTTTTTTTTATATTTGTGATATATATATATATATATATATATATATATATATATATATATATTGGCAGCTGTATGCATGTATGGGGTACATTCCTCCGTCCCTTATTATTTGCTACCTAACCTTTTAAAATCTTTAAATCTTTTTCAAATCCTTCCATTTTTTTTTTATTTTCAGTGTTTAGTCTTTTAAAATTATTGCTCATTAAAATCACCTAGAAATACTTTCTTTTAATATTATTTTAGAAATAATTAACTATGAAGATATTGTAAATAATTTTACTTCACTTTTTTTGAGAAGGGTAATTAACTTTTTTAAAATAAAATTTTAATATTTATGTTTTTTTCAAAAATATCCTATGTAATAAGATATGACTGATATGATATTATTATATTGTTTCAATCTCTATATCTGGTCTAGAATAACATAATATTATACTAGTGTATTTTTAAATTATGTGGTAAGTAGTAACTATAGGTTTTTTTTAAAAAAAAAGTCTTGTTAGCATTTACTTAGCACAGAACCTCCAAATTTCTGGTTTGGAAAAACAGGATCTCTACAGATTGGGAGCCAGGAGAATCGGGGTGACATCGCTTGCGCCGTTGGGGTGTTTTCCGGCAGCCAGAACTCTGTACGGAGTTAGCGATGGAGTCGGCCGAGACGGGTGCGTCGAAGAACACAACTATGATGCGAAAGTGTTCAACAAGAAGCTGAATGCTACTGTTTCCCAGCTTCTGAAAGAGAATCCAGACCTAAAGATGGCTATTTTTGACATCTTCAAGCCCCTCTATGATGTTATCAGGGCTCCATCACATTATGGTATTTGAAAATATTCTTATTCGTTTAATTATCCGTTCAACGTAAAGAGTCGTATTTCCCCCCTCCATTACTGGCGGAGGCAGGCCAGGGCAGTTGTCCAGCCATATTCTTACAAAAATGTTTTTTTAATTAGTTAAAATATAAGTTTTATTCAGTGTCCTACAATAATTTAATTTTGAACCTACCATAATCTCATCTCAACTTTATTGTATTTCTTTCAATTTTAAAATTCTTTCAAATTTCAACATGATATTTGTTTAATATTAAATGTGGCCAGGTAAATAAAAATTTCTGAATCCGCTCCTTCCCTCAGTCCCCGTTGGAAGAAATCTGTGGGAGTAGTTTTGAAAAAATCCTACGAATCCCCTCTGATACAAGCAAAAATTGGAATTTCCCCCCTACCAGCCCCACAATTTATATTTCCTGCTTCTGCCCCCTGCATGTTTCTATATTTAGTTTAGGTATACTCCCTCTATCCCTGTGTAAGGTTTCTACTTTTCATTTTTATCTGTCCCAAACAAAAGTTTCTGTATCTTATTTTGGCTGAAATTTGGTTACTTCATTTCATTTCATTCACTTTTTTCTATCACATCAATATGCATGAGTGTACATATAAAAAAAAGTCTTAGTACCCTTATGCTGGGACGAAGGGTGTTGAAATAATCGAAACACGACTTTTTACATGGCTTCTTTATAGGTTTCAAGGAAGCAGGCAGAGGTTGCTGTGGGACAGGAAGAGCCCAGAACACTGCATATTTATGCAATAAAAGATTACCAGTGACATGTAGAAATGCAAGCCAATATGTGTTTTGGGACGGTGTTCATCTTTCTGAGGCTACCAATCGGTATATTTCTAGTACATTGATTGGCCAAGGAATCACCCTCATTTTCTGATGCGGTCTTCTTCTTCTTCTGGAATTTCTTTGTAGTGGTAGTGTTACATCTATCCTTAATGAAATGTTGTCTTGGCTTTATTTCTTAATCATGATTTTAAGTACCTTTTTTTTTGTTTCTTGTAGTAGTGTCTAGATATATATGGTCACGGTTTATATAAGGGTCGAATTTCATTCGAGTCATTCAAATCCATTTTGTTTTAAAACTTTTAAACCATATTCATATGAATCATATCCACATTTATTGGATTCATAAAAGTGAAAATCCATATTCATGTTCACTGAATTAATCTACGTACGGGTATCCGAATTAACAAATAAGTTTTATTTCATTATTGTAACAAAGCAAAAACGTTTATAATCAACAACATCCAAGCATCACATGCACCTTTTAATTAATTGTCAAGTGTATATAATTGTTTGGTTTTCACTAGACATTTAATTTTAAGGAGGTGGTTCATAATAGTTATGTACACTCAACAATTTTCTACTAGTCCATCGTTTTAACATACTAAAATCTTTAACATAAAAAATTTTCTTTCGTCACAAGCCACACATTAAAGGTTGCGTTTGAGGACATAAATTTGGTATTTTTGTGGAATGGTGATTTTTCTCTAAGGTGCTGTAAAAGGCTGCACTAAAAAAATATGTTTAATAGTATTCCATATTTTGTGACAGTTGGGAAATGTCACAATATTTGCTCCACCTTCAAGTGTCATTAAAATATTTGTGACATGTGCACATGTCACTAAATTAAATTACTACATCAATTCATGTCACAAAAATATAGTACACTTCTAAATTGAACTACATGTAGCGTTTGATCATCAATTGTAACTAGCATTTTAAACATCATCAGCCATGGGTATGGCCGTGGAGTAGGGAGTTGGATCGGACCATCTTCTTCACCCGTGTTTTCTTCCATCTTGCCGTAAGATCTATTGTGTTACGACAAGATCTAATGTGTAAATTAGAATTATCTTAATACTTTCCATGCAACACTTATTAACAATGATATAATATTATTAGCACCAAAAGTAACACTATTACAAGTATTACCTTAAGTAATGTTGCATTAGATCTAACGCAACACCTTTTAAAATTTTAGTAACACTTTTTAAAATTTTATTATAACACTTTTCAATATTTAAGTACCCCCTCTGGCCCAACAATAACTACACACTTTCTTTTTTACACTGTCCCAACCAAATATGCAGACTATGAAAACTTTTCTCATTTGACAAATTTAACATCCAAAATTCCACTTCTGCCCTTAATGAATTTTAAAATTCACAAACTTTACTAAACATTAACTCAACTTACAAATTAACTCAAATCATCTTTCTTCAACAAAATCCTTTCCATCTTTATCATCTTTTGACCTTATCACATCCCAATGCATCACCTTTTTCTTTTATCCTCCATCACCACGCCTGCTTTATTTTCTTTCCAAAATTTTCTTTTATCCTATATCACCTACGAGTTGTACTTTGAGCACAAAATTATTTTCGTAGCACACACAAGTTATAAAACCTACAAACTACATTTGAAGCACTTACAAATGATAGTTGAAGCACCTATAAATTGTACATTAAGTATCAATTTTCTTCATATCACGCAAGTCATAAAATTAAGCACCTACATGTTACATTTAAAGTACGTATAAGTCGTGGTTGAAACACCTAAATGATACGTTGACTATCAGAGTTCACAGCGTCCAGGGTTAGATTAGCACATACAAAAAAATGGGGTTATTTCGGCACCTTTTGACTTTGCAGGATTAGGTTGGTACTTTCATACTAAAGATGGAGTTATTTTAACACTTTACTCTATTTAGAAACAATGAATTACGATGAATTAAACAAAATTCGATAATACTAGCAGGGTCCCACCATGCCGTAGATTAAAATTTGAGATAAATATTCATAAAAATAAATGCGAATTTGCGCATGAAACCTTTGTACCATAATAGTAAAATTTTGGAAAGAACCTGGGAAAAAACCATGCAAAAGAGATGTGGAGAATAATGAAAAAGAATAAGTTTAGTGTGACTCACTAGAAAACCATTTATAAAATATTTATAAAAAACAAATTCTTTTTAATATGTGTTGATGAAAATTATAGTAAAATATTACAAAACAATATACAGTACGTATTATATAGGACGAACGACTTGGAACGCCCCTAAACTCCCACCATCGTCCCCTTTTAGCCCCCTTTTTGAACACTTTTGGCCCCTCAAATAACGAAATTGCTAAATTTTGGTCCTTCCACTTGATCAAAATGTTAACTTAAGTAAAAAACATCAATTTAAAGGGCAAATTAATAATTTCACATTTTCCCTTTTCTTTTCTCCTTTTCCCTTTCCTTTATATTTTTCCATTTTTAAATTTCTTTTTCCTCTTCTTCATATTTTTCCTCCTCTCAACCCTTTCCCCTTCCCCGCTGAGTTTCTCCTCCCCAGCCCATTTCTCCCCCTCCTGCTGCCACCTCACCACTGGCTGCCGCCACCCCCATCCACTACCCCACTCCCTGTCGCCGCCGCTTTCATCGTCTTCACTTCTGCCATACTCGTGAACCTATAATTCGGGCCCTCCATCGCCGCCGCTTTCATTGTCTTTGCTTCCGTCATACTCGAGAACCTACAATCCACACAAAAAACTTCAACAAAAACATGAGAAAAGAAAAATGAATAAGTAAAGGGTTAGAAGATACCGACTCAAATTAAAAGTAAAGGGTTGGGTGCTAACATAAGCAAAGTGGAGAAAGCAAAAGTTATCTCCAACAATCTACATTGATGAGAAAAAAGAACAGAAGAAGCCAAAGTTGAACTGCCTTCTCACCCTCGGGATATCGAAATAAAGCCTAGTCACGTGATATCTTCTAGATCCAGAAGCATCCGGGCTAATGCAGCCACCCCCTCGCTATCAGGTGAAAATTTGCATATTACCGTGCACCTCTATTGTTGAAATGTTGGATTGGCTTCTCAGCTTTAACATAAGAGGATATTTATGAGATAGAAGTATGTACCAAGATATGAGAACATAAGAAGATAATGAAAGAGGACAAATCTGAGAGAGAAGTGCAAACCCACAACAAAACCGTTGCTTTTTCTTGCTAACGACACCAGGTCTTCCACGAATTAATGGCGACAGAGTGAGGTTTCTTCAGCGAGGAAGAAAACGATTTCTTCGGCGAAGATAATATTAAAAAATAAAAAAATGTAAGCTTCACAACCGAGAACAACCAAGGCTACATTTCATTCCAAGAGGGTAATCTGATCGAAGACAAAGACTACAGATGAAGGGGGTGCAGGCGGCGGAGAAATGAGCCGAGGAGGAGGAACTCAGTGGAGAAGGGGAAAGAGTTTGAGAGAAGGAAAAATAGAAAAAAGGAAAAAGAAATAAAGAAAATGGAAAATGGAAAAATAAAAATAAAAAGGAAAAGTAGAAGAGAAAATTGAAAAATTAGAAAAGAGAACGGAAAATGTGAGATTATTAATTTGCCCTTAAAATTGACGTTTTGACTGAAGTTAACATTTTGACCAGACATAAGGACTACGATTTAGCAGTTTTATTAGTTGAGGGGTCAAAAGTGTTCAAAAAAAATAAATAAGGAGTTAAAATGGGACAATGGAGGGAGTTCAGGGGGTTCCCAAAGGCCTAAACATTGGAAAGGAATTCATACTTTGGACGATTGCTTAGCTTGCCATCCGCCCATTGGTTTCTTTCTTTAGAAACCACAAAAAAACCCCATTGTGGGGCTTTGTGGTTTCTTTGTGGGTTTTTTAAGAAACCACGAAGAAACCCCCACTGTACATAGGGGTGTTTGTCGGTTCAAGACAGGACTGGATAGGACCGAAACTGGAATCACAAAAAAATCTTAGACCAAGAACCAGATCGGTTAGCAATTTTTAGGACCGGGATTGGACCAGAATTATTCCACTTTTGGACCAATACAGACCATTTGGACCGATACGGACCAGTTGGACAGAATTTTAGTAAATTTTATTCTTTTATAAAAAAATTGGCGTTGGAAAATTTTCAATTAAAAATTTTCCTTTAAAAGATAGTAAATTAGAAGTTATTAGAAAACCTCAAATTATGGAAGAATACTAACCCAACGAAAATAAATTTAAACTTGTACATAAATTTATTATAAATACATAAAAAATATATACATAGGAGTAAATACCGGTCCGAACCGGAAAAATCCGATCTTGGACTGGACATGACCGAAATCCAAAATCTTAAAAAGCCTTGAACCAGAGATCGGACCGCAATTTTATTTATCCAATTTTGGTATTTGTATTTCGGTCCAATTCAATCCATCGGTTGATGAACACCTCTAATTGTATGTGCCCTAAGACTAAGGTAAACTGCTCGGGGCGGTAAATTATGGGGAAGAAGAAAAGAAAAGAAAACAGAGAAAAACATGAACATTTCCAAGTTCCCGAGTCACTTCGCGCTCCAAATTATGAATCAAATTTCCCCCAATTTCTCTACCTCTAAAACCCTATAAACCCTAATCGCCTGTACTAATCATTCATGCAAGCTTCCGACATGCGGATGATCATGAAGCTTTATTCCGCCATGAATAATCTCTTTGCTCAATCAACACACACACACACACACTTCGCATGCCTCTCTTTCAAATCCCCTCAAAACCCTTCGTTTTCCCGCCAAATTCACACCTCCGCCGCCCTCCGACATGTCGCCGACACAATGCACGTTCCCGCTGGCTGGTCCGCCGGTACGGAGCCTGAAACATCATCGGATGGGAACGTGCAAGCATTTTTCAACCCCGTGTCCGGAAGCATGGGGACTAGGACCGTAAGAAGGAGTAGTAGAAATGGTGGGACCAGTGATGATGATGATCGTGACGGTAACGGTAACGAAGTGTCGCAGTCGGAGATTTTGGGGGCTAGGGTTTATGGGGATATTATTGGGAGGGGGAAGAAGAAAGGGAAGAGTAGTATGACTGCTTGGGTTTGCTCTGATTGTGGGAATTCGCATGGACAGTGGTGGGGCAGCTGGCCAGGTTGCAAGACAGTGGGTACTATGAAGCAGTTTTCTGTCGGAGAATCAGAAAGTGGTAATGGTAGAGGTAAAGTGAGTGGGATCAAGGTTTCCGAGAACTTGGTGCGGACATGGCTGGGGCAGAACTCTGTCGATACTGGTCCGGTTAGGTTGGCCGATGTGAATAGAGCAATCAGCCAGACGGATTGGCGAATTACCCTGTATATTGATTTGAGTACTTATATTACAAACCTAATCCTTGAAATGTATTGTTATAAAGTTTAGTGTACGATGATTACATGTATTTGTTGTGTTGCCAAGTGAATGTGTGTTTTACTATGTTGAGTTTTGGACAACAAAAGGCAGTGGCAGTCTTAGGACTTTTAAAGGTTGTTAGATTAGCAGTAGAATTCGCATCAATAGATTTGTGGAACACGTTATTTGAAATCCATTTCCTGCCTCTCGCATAAACGAAAGTAGTGCTGGTGTATTAAATCTATTAGAAACTTAAATTCATTCTGAAAAATATTTAGGTCTGGGCTATTTGGAGCTGAAGTTGGAAGGGTACTCGGTGGTGGTATTGTGCCAGGTTTGTAATCTTTGTAATTTATATTCAGTATGTTGTTTCATGTTTGTTTGCTTGCTTGTTAAAGTTTGATATCCATAAATAATGCTTCCATGTCCAGAGAGAAATCTATGTTGTTTGTAATTCCATTTGGTTCAAATAGAAACAAATGATCCTTTTAACTGCTTATTGTCAATTGTGAAATTAATTTTTGTGAATTGAGAAGCAAAAAACAATAATAGACAACTTTCTCACTTATCCCATCTGCTCTGGTTAGGGAAATCTCATCCTCTTCTGCTTGTTGGCATATTTTCTTAATCCGGAAGTTGAATTTAGTACTTCTTTTCCAGGCCATGTTGGAAAAAGCCCAGCCCCTTTCTCTGAGAGCTTTGGTTGTTGATTCCATTCAGACGGTTTAGCTTCAAGGAACAACTGGAGGTGCAGGAAGCATCACTCGGGTTCAAAAGCTTTTTTTGGCACTTAGCTGCATTAAATGGTTATGAAGCCTTTGAATTACATTTAGATGTTTGCGTCTCGGATTAACAAGGACCCCGTCTATGTTAAGGTTAAGAATGCGATCATGATCACCAAGGCTAATATTTTTACTTATAGAGGTCCAACCATGGTTTCTAATAGAATTCACGCGTGTGTCATTCTTCTCAAGACATATAAGGATTGGGATTGGTTTATCAACCTAAGTGCTTCAAATTATCCATTAATTACTCCAGATAGTGAGTGAATTTTCTTCTGCTTCAGATTATCTATATGTGTTTATTTCAGTGGTTTCTTGATACTTGTAATCTATTATGTTTGGAAAATCTTTTGCATACCTTTTCTAGTTTAAAGTGGACTTGAATTTCATCGAGCATACCAGCTGATTAGGTTGGAAAGAGTAAGCTCTCCGACTCAGTGTCTATTTCATTTGTAATCATGCATATTTGCACACAAGACATGAGCTGTTTACACGCCTTTGATCGTTCTTTTGCAAGGTTGGAAGGGCCATGCCTTTGATTGTTGACCTTGTGTTTTACCATACTACAAAGTCTGAAGTTTTCTCCATGACACCTAAAAGAAACTTGCCTAATGCCTTCAAACTTTTTACTGGTGAGTTGTGTACAGCTCTTCCTCGGTTGAAACTTTGGATCAAATTCAATTTTGATCTCTTTGTCTGTGTTTGTGGATTTCTCATGGTATGGATTTGTAGGACACTGAATAAGGTTGTTAGAATCACAGTAAACGGAATTGTTTGTAGTTTGTTTATGTTTGTGAAATCCTGTTTAGCCGGCATTGTCAAAGCATCCCATTACAAGGATCAATTCTCATTGTTCTACGTTATAATTAGTTCATCACGACTTTCCATTTTGCAAGAATTTGAAATATTGGCGGATAAAGGTCCTGTTTAATTCTTTATAAAATCGAGTCATCCTTACGTGTTCTTTTGATCATGGCAGGATCAGCGTGGACAGTCCTCTCGCGACCATTTATGGAGTATATGATATGGGGTTGGGACAACCTCCCTCGGGTCCTCCTCATGTACTACACAAACTTTGTGTCGTCTCCAGACGGCTATTTCCAGATCATAATCTGCAATGCTCCCGAGTTCAAAATAACTGTCGTGAATTACGACATGCACTACATATCATGGGACAACCCCCAAAGCAGCACCCGCACAACCTCAACATCAACGACACAACCAATATGATTTTGAGCAAGGCTGCATTAGCGTTGAAATTCGCGCACGATGTCCCCGTGTTGGACAGGATCGATAAGGACCTCCTCGGGAGACATAACGGGAGTTTCACCCCGGGCGGGTGGTGCTATGGGGACCCTCCCCGAGAAGTTGTATAAGAGTATGCCAAATTACAAGTTCAGAGCGACTTCGATGTTTTGTGAGCATTTTAAATTGTTCCTAGTTTGAAATTTTGTTTCATAGGTAGGTTGATTTTTAGTTATAACCATTGAGTGTGGTTAGTTATGTTTCTGAGTTTTTGTTGGGTTACAGTAAAATGTTCATTGGATATTCTGGCTTAAGTTCATGTTTTATAGCTTTAATTGTGGTTTTTTCTTGAATTTGGTGAGTGATTTGTGCGTTTTGGTCTGGTCGATTGGTGTTAAATTGATTATGAAATTTTGTTTGGTTTCAATTGAATTTTCATGGAATTTTCATGTTTATCGCTTTAATTGTGTTTATGGTTGTTGAAAATAAATATTCTTTTCTGCTGAAAATGAACATTCTGGCCATGAACATGAATTTGTAATGGAACTAATGTTTAGAGCGTTGTATTCCAATGTAAATTAAATACTCTACGGAAGCTAGCCAGCAAGGGTAGGGACGGCTTCTCGGTTATTCATTTTCGTGAGTGGATGGTAAGCTAGCAGTTTACAGGAAAATCTATAAGACTAACGACATGTATGCATATGTTGATGAGAATTTTATTGACATTCTTTTTGTAAATTGTCTTTGTAGTTCTTGAGGTACTAATGGTCCTAACGTATTATTAAATGGCTTTAACGTATTAGTAAATGGCGTTGTTAGTGAAAATGGTTGAGATCATCAGGGAATGTCATTTTGTGAATAGGGAGAAAATGAGAGATATATTGGGGGAGATTTTTTATGGAATACGGGGTTTGGAGCTGCGGGATTTGCCTGGGTTGGTTTATCAATTGTTGGTCTTGGCATCGAAGGGATTTAGCAAGAAAGAAATGATTGAAGGAATAGTGATATTTTTTTGTGATGAGTTTAATGAGAAGAGGAAGGGGGGCTCGATAGCAAAGCAAGTTGAAGGGACTATATTGCTCCATGTGAATGTCGCGGTGAAGCAGGATTCTTCGTTAGGGCAGGAGGTGTTAGGGCTGGTGGAGCTGGATTCTAGGACATTTAATCATTTTACGGTTGTTGTTCTGTTGTCTGTTGCTAGAGTTCGGAGATTCTGCGAGAGTTCCATTGGGATCTTGAAGAATGCTTTGGTTTTTGCTTATAGAGATTACAAGTGTTCAAAGTGAGTATGCTTTTGGCACTTTTGTCAATATGTTCGATCTTCTTATTACGGAAGGGTAGCGGTAGATTGTGAATAGATGGAATTTTATGCCACTGTTTCACCTGCTTCAGTAGATTAGTGTTAGCTTTAATTGAATTAATACTGCCAATGTGACCTGTATGTGAGCGCCTTGCTGATGTATTTTCCCTTCTAGGGATGTTTAGGCACTGCTTTCACGGTTTTTAGCTTTTCATTTGTTCCAGCTGATTCAATTGCATGACATTTCAATTTGTCGTTTCAGAGAGTGCAAGTGGTTGTCTAGAGATTTGAAGGAAGAGTACCTGCAGATACCTCTCGTGATGGAGAAAGCTATTATAATAGCTGTAAATTTCCTTTGCTTTTTTGTCATGCTGTTTTTTTCACCCTACCATATGTTTCTGAGCAGCACATAAATGCAAGAAGCTAGAAATACTTAATATTTATTCAATTACTGCCTCTCCCGATAACATGTGATGTTGACATCTTTACCTTTTACTTTTGATTTTGTCTCATGGGGTTAATCCATCTTTTTTGTGTTTGTAATATATGTGCTCACAAATTAATGAAAGCAACTTTGGAAGAGACCATGTAGTTCCAAGCACTGTACAACTTGGCTTTGGATTGCTTGAAGGATTAGAAGAGGGAAGCAACAAAGCACTTCAAAGGGTTGATGGTTTGTTGGGTGCAGAGGAGCTAGATAGTCAAATGATGAAAAAAAAATTGAGGTTCATGAATTGGCAAGAAAAAGGTCAGCACTGGAACTTTCTAATTTATATTTATGAATTGTGTGATTAGTCAGCATTTAGACAGAATTTGAGCAAAATATAGCAGCAAATTGGTAGTTGAATTTTCTCATTTTCCATTTATGCATAAAGTAAGGAAATAGAAGACTATATTAATTTGTGAAATTGGATTTATAAGATGGTAGGTTTATAATAAGTCCTGAAGCTCGGGAGTTGGTTGGCGTAAAATGTAGATTGCAAATCATTCAACTGTTTATGTGAATTTTGTGGACTTCATGCTTAATCCAGTGCCTCCATGATGTTATAGGTGTACTTGTAGTTGTAGGGCACTGCTTCAACTAGGTTATCGTATTTATCAAGTATAT
>JAULKM010000011.1:11547839-11569504 GCA_032355605.1 Rubia tinctorum | reverse complement strand
AACCCGGAGAAGCTGAGGCCGGGGCCGGGGGCTAAGCGGCTCAATCGCCTTCTTGCTAAGCTAGTTTTTTCGCCATACTTCAGTGAGAATCAGTGTAAGTAGAGAGTTTAGATTATGGATCAGTCTTTGACATTGAGATATAGGAAGGCATTGAAAAGAAAGGGGCAAAGCTCAGTTTGCTCCTTTTAACCCCAACACATGCTTGTCGTGGATATTGGTTACATTGTATATCAAAAGAAATATTGCACATTTCAAGTTCATTTTTGTTTCTTCTTCCTATCATTATTAATCATGAAATTATGGGTCAGCAATCCTACTAGTAGGGGATCATATACAGGACAATTGATTTTTTCCCATAATTTTTATTGGCAAATTCTTGGGAAATACCGTCTTTCTATAAGTTTATGAAAAGATGAAGTTTAATTAAAATAATAAAAGGTAAAAGATCTTAGTTGCAATATTAAAAAAATATTATGTAACATGTAGTAGTTATAAAGTTTATAACCCGATTCATGCAACCCGAAATTTTTATCTTCATTTCTTCTAATTTTCACTTTAAACTTTGGTCTTTCCATGACTTATGAAAAGACTGTATTTCAAGAGACAACTCATTTTTATTTTTACTTTATTAAGTATTCTTTCCCATGTAATTACTTTGATAGTATTACTAGAATGATCTTTCCAACCTTTGGAAAAATTACTCTTCTACTCCAGATGATACTATACCAAAAATGTAGTGACTCACAGAATAATACTCCCTCTATCCCATAATAATTAGTATATTTTTACTTTTAAAAGTTAATCGTAACTAATTTCGACCATTAAATTATATTGTATATGTATATATAAGACTATTATTATGTTATAGGCTGTTGGAATCATAAAAAATATATTTTAAATATATATTTTCTAATTTTTTTACACATAAATAAAAATAAAAATTATTAAAAATTGATTAAGCTGATCTACTAAAGTCAAATTCTGCCAGGAGGAAGGGAGTACTAGTATACAACTGTGCTAAAAGTGTAGTGTAGTAATATAAAAAGTGATATACCTTTGATGTATATAAATTCAGAGTTCCAAATAATTGGAATTTGAAAGCACCTTTCTTCTTCCATAATATGATGCAACTCCTTCTTGCGGGGCATATTAGGCTCTTCTTCTATTCATGAAAAATTCTCAACTCAAAATGTTGGAGGGTGCAAAATCAATGTAATCGTTTCGCTGTTGACGCGAGGTCGGTGTTTTTCAAGCGGAGGTTGGTGTTCTTGAAGGGGCACTCGCTGATTTTCGAGCGACGCTAATCCTTTTTCACCTAACCGTTACCCCTTCTAGATATGAGGTTACCAATTCGGAGTGTTTTTCGAGTCTACTCGGATTTGAGTCGACCAACTCATATCTTGTAGTGGCCAACTCGGTCTCGACTCAGGGCAGGGTCAACTCAACTCAACGATGAGTCAACTCGTTAAATTGACTCAGCCCGAACGATCCATTGGATCAGCCAACAGCCGAGTGCCGAGTCATATTCCAGAGGTTGCAAGGTCACGAGGGGTAATTCCCCATTTTTATTTTATTTTTCAACCTTTTATTTTCTCTTTTTTAGGTGGGAAGCTATTAATTTATTTCTGTAATTTATTTACTCCCTCCGTCCCATATAAGTTGCACAATTTTTTTTTAAGATCTTCAAGAAACGTGTTTAACCATTAATATGTTTAATTACGTATTATAACGGCAAATAAGAATTCGATATTTAGAAACTACCTTTTACGACGAACCCAACAATATCACATACGATAATATTATTATTTATATTTGACTGACAAATAGTAAAAGTGCAGATTATGTTTGGACAAAGGGAGTAGTTTTTTTTCACTTTTTTCCAGATTTTAAAATGGGCAGTTTTAAAATATTTTTTTGATTTACAATATCAGAAGGAATTATCTCTGTCAATGTTTATTTTTTAGCAGTCTAAGTCGTTAAAATATGATGGGAAGAGTGCAAAAATGACCATATTAAAATGAAAAAGTGCAGAAATAATCCCCGTAAAATTTGAAGTGTGAAACTAACCCTATGTTTTTGTAAAATTGTACAATTATACCCATTTTACTCAATTCCAGCGTTGACTCAAAAAATCAACCATTTACCAAACATGAAAAACATAAATACCTCTAAGTTTAAAACTGAAAAATTATATGATATTTTATCCCTACACTTCTTCTTTTTCAAACACACCTGTGCCCCACTCCGCCACCTGACCTCCGCCCACCACCTGCAATTGATCCGCCGCCACGCACCGCCGCCTGCCCCCATCACCACCACCTCCGTCGCCACCAGAAACCCATCCTCGCCACTTACCACCTCCGTCCAGAAACCCCAGCAGCGCCGCCAATCCCCGCCGCCCAAAAACCCTAGCCACCACCTCTTTGCTGCCCAAAAACCCTAGTCACTACCTCTACCCCACCACCACCTCTCCCCATGCTCAGCCCTAGCCGCTTCTAAGATATCAGAATGAGGGGGGAGAGTAGTCGCCTTGGTAGAATTAGGCGCCATCACAACCTTAACCCCATGTGGCGCACCTTCTTCAACCCTAACCACCCATCTCCGCGTCGCCATCCTCCGTCGGTGATGCCTTTCCGGAGTTGATAATCCCCCCATTTCTCGAGGAATGTGAAAACCTTGTGGAGAATCAGGTGAAGGAGGAGACCGCGTGAAGGAGGAGCTGTCAAAGAACTCCCCAAGCAAAATCCTCAACGACCGCATGAAAAAGGAGCCGTTGGAACCAACGACCGACAATTATACGAAGAAGACGCCGTTTTAGTAATTTTATAATTGTCGAAGAAGAAGACGTTGTTTTGGTAATTGAATAAATAAGGAATTTGGTATAAATGAAGTGGCGTCATCTTTTGTCTTTGTCCAGACTTTACCTTTGTTAAAAGGGTTTTAGTTTTTCTATTTTTAATTTTTTAACAGGGATATAATCGTCTTCTTGTAAAATTCCGACCAAATTGAACGTTGACATTCTGGCCAACGAAGTTCAGGGTTATTTTTTGCACTTTCAGATTTTACAATGTCATTTATGCACTTTTATCCAAAACATAGGGTTAAAAATGCACTTTTTGACTTCATATTTGATAGCCAAAGAGACAGTGAGGAGAAATCCAAATCAAAGTTGTAATATACGAACTTATCGCGATACTGTTTTCTAATGAAGTAAATCAGATTTGTAGATTTTGGTCCATAAAGAGGTTGGGGCAAATTTTGTTGATAAATCGATTAAGTTGGTTCCTAATACCTTTTGGAGTCAAGTTAGAGATAATTCTACGCATATAAGTGATTTCAGTATACCGATGAAAAATATTTTTGGCAATTAAAATGATGAGTCCTAGTCTCCTATATGAGGGGTCTTTACAGGTTAAATGGAGGCGGACTTGATCTTTAGTTGGAAAGTTTCATTTATTTTGTTTTTATTACCTTAAATGTTTGATCAAAGGTATTGATGAGTCATTTTGTACGCATGTTTCGATACTTCACTTTGTTTGTTCTGATGGTAGCCTTGGATCGATTTGCTGTGGCTACATTATGGCGTTACAATGGAAACCACTTATCCTTCACATGCCCTTCTCATTGACACATAGACTTTTGCTCAGTAATGTAATATCGATTAGGGTCTATGTGTATATCTGTCTTTATGCCACTGAGAACTTAGATTATAATTGTAATATTTAGCTAGCGTTTCAATTCTAATGGGTTAATCTCATATCACATGTTGTAATGGCACATTGTGCCAATTTGATTTTAATATAAAAAAGACGGGAACCTTTTAAACCCTCATTCTAGAGGCGATTTAATTTTTTTAAGAGTTTTATATTTTCACATTTCCTTGATTCTCCCAACTTTATTTGAACTAAAATAATTTGACCTAAAGTATATTAAAAAATTAAAATATAGTTCATTAAATTATATTTCAAATGAACTGAAATGTAAATAAATTCGATAATCTTACTCTTATGTTCGTTTTCAGTTCAACAAAACGACTATTTAATCAATTTTCAGTCCATATGAGCTGATAATTGGTTTGAGTAATGATAAATATAATGAAAATTCATAAGTGTTAAAATTATATAATAACTGATTGGACATTAATGAAAAACCTGTCACTAATTACTACAACTTCGAAGCGAGATGAGTAGTAATTTGGTCGGCGCATCATTCACTTTCTGTTTAAATAGAATTTTCACAGATTTCATGATCGCTCAATTGGCCAAATCCCATTCACTAGACACTAGACACTAGACACTAGACACTAGACACTAGACACTAGACACTAACCCAAACCCTTTTTAATCATCTCCACATATCAATCCCACATTTAATTCATTTTCCACATCAGTTCTGATTTCATTTCTTCTGAATCATGTAGCGTTCGTTTGGTATGATTTGAGTAATATGGTAAAAACAAATTCCTATGATTTTGGATTTGGTTAAGTTATTTGGTTGGAAGAAAATTTGAACAACGAAGGAACTTTCAATTGCAGAGTAAATTAAAATTCTCACACAACATGGGAAGTATTTTATTGAACACTCCCTCGGTCATCCACAATTCCTTCATCATTTTATGGTGCTATCGCAATTTTCCTCCAGTTCGGATCCTCTACGCCACTTTTTCGACAACCCTGGTTTGCCACAACTATACCGACACCGTTTTATGTCCTTTGGGAATTGATAGAATGTAAAACCCACAAATAATTGTGGTTGTGTGTATTTATAAATACACAGAGCACAAATGGTATACAAGGTAGAATCAAATATGGAAAATGATATATACAAAACAAATCAGAAATGATATTCATTTCTTAACCTGATTCTAATTCATTTAATATTCTATTACCCCCTCGAGCGAAGTGTGGGACTCGTCGTAACGCAAAACTTGGACAGTAAGAACTCAAACTGAGGACAAGGTAAACCCTTTTGTAATGATGTCAGCAAGTTATTGGTCTGTAGGAACATGAGCAACTTTGCGATTGCCAGAAGACACCATCTCACACACAAAATGATAATCAATATCAATGTGCTTGACTCTCTTATGAGAAACCGAATTCTAAGCAAGGAAAAGAGCACTATTATTACCACATAACAAAATAGGTGGCACATATGTAGTACGTAACTCGCAAATCCCGAAGCAAATTCATCAACCAGGCTAATTCTGTAGCAGTATTTTTCAAAGCTCGGTATTCGGATTCCGAACTAGAATGAGAGATAGTAGGTTGCTTCTTAGCACTCCATGAAACTAGGTTGCCACCACGAAAAATTGCATAACCATAAGTAGACCTACGAGTCTCTATACAACGAGCCCAATCAGCATCTGAATAAGCCAGAACTGGTAAAGCGGATGAATTCGTGCGAAACTGAAGTCCATAGTGCAAAGTAGCACGAAAATAGCTAAGAATTCAAGTAACAACCTGATAATGATCATTAGTAGGAGCTTGCATATACCGACTGACCGTATTCACAACATAAGACAAGTCGGGACGAGTGATGGACAAATATTGTAGTGCACCAACCAAAGAGCGATAAAGTGTGGGATTTCCGAATGGCTTACCGAAAGAACTTGATAGCTGCGAAAATGCTACAAAAGGGATAGTAACAGGCACCAAATATGGAATTTCGGCGTGCAATAAAATGTCCTTGACATATCTAGTCTGGCCAAGGAATAAGCCATCAGAAGTACAAACAACCTCCAAACCCAAAAAATACCGTGGAGTGTCAAGATCTGTTATCTTGAATTCTCAATTAACCTGATCAATAAACTTCCGAATGAGATGACCATCATTCCCATTTAGAATAATGTCATCAACATAAACCAGCAAATAAAGTAAAGATGCATCCTATGAGAACAAAAATAAGGAGGTATCGACAAAGCTGCACACGAAACCCAGGTCAACCAAAAAAGTACTAAAACATTGAAACCAAGCACGAGGAGCTTGTTTCAAACCATAAATGGCCTTGTATAAACAACAAACATAATCAGGACGCATCAGGTTTTTGTAACCAACAAACCGTTTCATATAAACCAGGGAATCAAGAATACCATTTAACAATGCATTCTTAACATCAAGCTGTCGTAAAGGCCAATTTCTAGTGACAACTAGAGATAAAATAGTATGAACAGTAGAAGCCTTCACCACCGGACTGAATGTATGATCATAATCAAAATCGGGTAATTGTGAAAAACCTTGAGCAACTAACCCGGTTTTGTGTCGATCAAGAGAACCATCAGACTTGTACTTTAAATGGTACACCCATTTTGAACCAAAAAAAAATTGATATGTGGTGGACGCAGAGCAATTCCCACGTCTGTTGTGCACAAAGTGCAACCATCTCAGAGTCTATAGCAACAACCCATTTAGGGTCCTTGACAGCAGAGCGATGACTACGAGGCTCGGTCTTCGCAAACAATGAACTTAATAAACCATAAATATCATAATCAGAAAAAATATTTGTAATGTAACCAATGCGGGAACATGTAGCCATCGGATGTCTGGAGGAGGGACCCACGGTCGGAGATGGTTCGGATCCCGAGATGGGTACAAAACCCAAGGATTCAAGCTCATCACCCGAGGCGAACTGCGACATCGGCACTGAGAAAGTCAGAGTCGCCAGAGCTGCTGTTGATGCTGGAGCCGTCAGGTTGAATGAGGAGTAATAGAGACGTCGGTGTGGCCGGAACGTGAAGCTGATGCCTTGCCAAGGTGGTCGGCGCGTGGATCAACGGCGTCTGCATCGGTGGTTGGCTCCTATCGATAATGTTACTGGTCACCCTGAGCTTCCGGTGAAATCTGAAAATTTAAATCTTTCAAAATAATGGTTGATTCTGGAGAAGAAAATGGCTCAAACACCTCTGATGGAACTGACGAAGGCTCTAAAAATGATGAAACATCCAATGATGAAGAATCTGTAACCGTACCAGTACGTTTGGCTGGAAAAAATGACTCATCAAAATGAGCATGGTGAGTGATGTACTCATTCTTCGTAAGGGGATCAAAACATCGATAACTCTTGTACTGAGAACTGCAACCCAAAAATATACAATATATACTCTGAGGGGTCAGTTTATGTGCAACATAGGGCCTCAAGTAAGGGAAAACACGGGAACCAAATGGATGAAAATTGGAGTAGTCAGGCGTAGTACCAAAAATAACTGAGAGAGAAGGCTAACCAGATAAAACCAGAGTGGGCAATCTATTAATGATATAGGCTATTGTGGAAAAAGCATCATACCAAAATGAGTGATGAAGGCCATGATGATAAAGCATTGATAAACCAGTCTCTGTAATATTATGATACTTCCTCTCTACACGACCATTTTGCTCTGGAGTGTAAGGACATGAAAGTTGAGGATGAATGCCCTTAGACGCAAAATGAGTTCGCATACAATGATTCACAAACTTGGTTTCACCATCACTTTGATTTTTTTAATGGTGGTAGAAAACTGATTCTCAACAAATGCTTCAAATTGCATATAAGCCTTCACAAATTCAGACTTTCATCGTAAAAGATATAACCAAGTAAACCGAGAGTTATCATTAATAAAAATGACATAATAAAGGTACGCGACACGAGAGACAACATGTGAAATGAACTAAATCAAGTATGCATGGTGCGCGTTTTAATTATCAGTAGAAGAAAGACGTTTGCCTTTAGCCATCTTACAAGAAGTACATAAATGAGACTTAGGAAGCAAACTAGCAACTAACAAACTACCAGTCTTATTCAAAGATGAAAAAACGAAAAAAAGAACATGTCCTAACCGACTATGTCATAGCTCAAATGAGGCATTGCCTTTATTTGAATTAACAAATGAAACTAAAGCAGCACCACCATAATCTGAAATGCAGAGACCCCCCTCACTGTGTCCTCGGCCCACAAGCTCCTTGGTAACATTGTCCCGAATAGTGAAATAAGTGTCATCAAAACAAACAACAACATTTAGGTCCCTTGTTAACTTGAAATAGATAATAAATTCGTGGTGATATTGGAGCAACCAAAACATGAGATAAAGGGAGAGAACCAGAAATTAAGGAATTGCCAACAAGTGAAATATGCAAAGAAGATCCATTTCCAAAATAAACATGACGATTATAGTTATAAGAAGGAATGCTATCCATATTGGAAGATGGAGCAGTCATGTGATTGGTAGCACCAGAGTTTACGTACCAATCAGGAGTGACAATTCAGTTGCTGATAATAATGTGGTTGAGCTGTGTCCACGGAATTTGCAACATCTTTGCGAGCAACATGTGATAGTTTGTAACAAAATTCAGCAAGATGACCGGGGCGATGACACCACTGGCAAAAATAAATGGGCCGACCACCCTGTGGAGGAATGCCGCCGCTGGTCGGTGACATGTTGTGACTGCCACCACTTCCACGACCACGACCTCGGCCGCCCCTCCCTCGCTCAAACCTCCAGCCTCCCCATCCGCGGTTAGCCTGTCCGGGCCTCTGTTGATAAGCAACAAAAGCAGAAGATACTAGTCTGGAAGTAGATGAGCGAGCTTTATGTGAAAACACTAAAGCCTCAACATCAGCAACAATAGTGTATAAAGGTGGTAAATGATCTTTCACCATTTGGGTAGATGAAAAGTAGGACAACTTATCATTCAAGCCACGAGAAAACACAACAACATTCTCATCATTAAGAAGATGACCAAGAACACGCAATTCATCAAGAATGTCATTAAAAAGAGAATAATAATTCTGAATATACTGATCATCTTGACGAACTCCATACAAACTATCACAGTGATAAAGGCGATGAGCACGAAAATTATTCTGGCATTTACTGGCTAAAACTTCCCATACCTGAGCATCAATGACCATACTGTCAACTGCTGACATTGCAGAAGGAGTCATAGACAAAAAAGAGTGGCTTAGACTAGCTGATTTGTCTCAATCCAAGCATCATAAGAAGTGGTAGACTTAGAAGTCTTGCCATCGGGTTCCTTGGTAGCCGAGCTCAGAGGGGCAGCAGGACATTTGGCAGAACCATCAACATAACCAATTAATTTGACAATTTGTAAGACAGAAGTAACCTGAGTACGCCAGTGAGCGTAGTTGGAACCATCAAAGTTGATATTGATGCAGTTGATCAACGATGGAAGCGTAATGGTCATCATCAGGAACAAGCAGGAATAGATGCAAATACAAAAGAAAAATCAAATTGCACCAAACACATAGCAAGCTTGTGAATGACAGTGAACGACTGATCTAATTTTTGTTCGAGAAATTGGAGCAGCAACAAACAGCTGCGGAAAAAGGTGGCGCCCGTGGGAGGATCAGTGGCGCGTGTTGTACACAGTGACATCACGTGATAGGCGACAGGCGGCGCGTGGGATCGAAAAAAGGCGGGTAGGCTGCAGCCTAAGATCGGAAAATGCAAAAAAAAATTGGAGATTTTTGGGAAAAACCTGAGAATATTTAGAGTGACCTAACTGATATCATGATAGAATGTAAAACCTACAAATAATTATGAGTGTGTGTATTCATATATATATATATATATATATATATATATATTGTGTGTATAAATGGTGTACAAGATAGAATCAGATATGGAAAATGATATATACAAAACAAATCAGAAAGAGTATTTCTTTCTTAACCTGATTCTAATTCATTTAATATTGTATCAGAAATAATTTTTTACTTTTTTACTTTTTCATGTAATTTTGTAAGACAATTCGATTCTATCTTTCACCTGTTTGTTTTATTCCATTATTTATCCATTTTTGGAACTAATATTTTACTTTTAAATTTTTCTCGTAATTTGGTAAGATAATTCGATTCTATCTTTCACCTGTTTGTTTTATTCCAATATTTATCCATTCTTTGGAAATGATATTTTACTTTTTACCTTTTCATTTAATTTTGTTAGATAATTCAATTTTATCTTCAACATCTGTTTGTTTTATTCTAATATTTATCCATTCCTCAATCTAATGACAAAAATTCATAATATAAAAATAATTTAATATAATAAATATAGTTTATTGTATATTGTCTTAGATTTTGGGTGAGTTAAGATATAACTCAATTTCCATTTATGTGTTGAATGTTTGAAGATTTTGATACGTGAATGCTGGAAAATATAGAATTTTGAAAGAAGAGTTATAGTTGAATTTTGTAGGAAATAGATGATGTAAACCAAACAACATCCAAGTAAATAAATCCCATAAAATACATATTCCTCCATGTGCAGCCAAACAATTTTTTTTGTATTTCCTAAGAATTTGATTAGAGATTTAACTTCCCGTGAAATGAAAATTCCCCTATAAATTGAACTCCCACACATATCAAACAACGTCTTACAAGGCAAATCATCAGCCTCACTTCCCTCTCAAATGCCAAAACCTAGCGTAACTCCCCCTCAAGAATGGTAATGGGGCAGATCGGTGGGGTGTGAAAGGGCAGCAGCAGGATTTGGCGGCTTTGGTTTTTGGATATAAAGAAGAAGAAAAACTCTAGGGGTATTTTAGTCTTTTAGGTTTGACATTAGAGGTATTCTAGTCTTCTTAGATTTGGTCAATGCCGGAAAATGCAAAGTCAATATCAGCATAATGCGAAAAAGTTATATTGACGCATTCGCTGAAAAACTTAAGGTTAGATCACACTTTCATATTTTACGATGTTAGATTGACATTTTCAGAAAATAATATAGTTAGATTTGTATTTTACCCTTTTTATTAATCAGTTGAAGTTATTAAAGTCCAAGCTTGATCATAAATTTGCCCCGCTCGACAAAACCATTTCTACAGCCCATGGTTGATCCGAATTTGACCGGGTTTTCTCAGCCTTGACCCGTTTCGACCTTCGTCCCTGCAAGGAAGACCTCCATCCCTGCGTGTTTGATCTAACCAACCATTTCTTGAAACTAACCTAACTAACCGGTTCTTGAAATTGATCTGACTGACCGTTTAGTTTATCTAACTAAACTGATTTCCAGTAACTAACTGATAACTGTTCCAAATACTTCCTTTTGAGTTCTACAATCAGAAAGACCTTTTGTTCATCACCACCCAATGTATACAAACACGGCTTCGCCCCAGGTTTAAAGAAAATACAGTAAAGATAGTACGAAGCAAAATGAAGTCTGACCGCCACCTTTAGAACAGAGTGATTGACGGAAGAAGGCAGTGGCGAAACTGGGGGCGAGCCGGTGCGGCCGCCCCCAGCTCCGGTGGTGCACCACTGATGAACAGTAACAACCTCTTCTCCGCCCCCAAACCTCCGCCCCTCCTCCGCCCAAGCCCCTCCTCCGCCCCTCTTCAAATTTTCCTCTGGTTCCGCCACTGGAAGAAGGTTTGCGAGTTCATTCTTTGATGGGGTTGAAATGCCAAACTTGGATGTAAGTAGGGTATTATTTCAGAATAGAAAAGATAGTACGAAGCAAAATGAAGTCTGACCGCCACCTTTAGAACCATCGGCGGAACCGGCACCTAAACCCCAAACCCATTTTAAGTATTATTTGTATAAAAATATTATAATACTATTATTTTTCGAGTTGTATGTGGATCGAATTTAAATAAAAATATAATTTTCATATGAACTAATTTTTTAATAAAAATATTTGTTATAATATTTTAATATAAACATATCTTATTTTCTTATAAAATCATTAATTTATTATTTTATAATATAAATATAAATAATATGATTTTATATAAATATAACTATTTTATATACATTGTAATTGAATTATAATTTATAATTATTCTGAAAAAATATATAATATTTTAAATATTATTTGTATAAAATATTATAATATTATTTTTCGAGTAGTTAATGAATGCGTCTTCTTAACCAGAAAATTTTAAAAAAAATAAGGAAAGGCTGAGGACGCATTAAGCGAATGCGTCTTATCCGAGGGCGACAATGTACCACCCATCATAGAAATTTTTCGAAGTTTTGCTCCATCATCCCAACCGGAATTCAAACCGGGCGAGGGATCTTGTTCTCAACATGAACGGACGTTGGGGAAAGCTCCCCGTCGGCCACTGCGTCCACTGTCGCCGGGAATCCTCTCCTTCCACTGTACCATCAATGGCTCCGCCGCCGCTCGCCGAAACGTATGGGTCACAAAAGCAAAAGAAACAGTTCTGGCTACGCCGACTCCACGGCAACAACTTCGACCAAGCGAACACCCAGCGGCCGGAGGAACTTCTTGGAGAATGTAATCATCGTCTGGGCCGGCGGATTCATCCAATCCCGCAACTGTAACGCAAGAAAGATTTCTAGTGACCCGCCGTCACTTCCGAACCAATGGCGGAATCAGATCAAAATGAAAGGGATGCTAAGGTACTTATAGAATTTTTATTTTTTATAATAATTAAACGACATAATTCTATCAATGGTTAAGTAGTACTTAAACAACATCATACCACTAATTACAAATGACACCGTCTGAGTATTATAGGATAGATAAATAGCCGTGCTTAAATTACATCTCTTAAGTACAAAGAAAAAAAAAGTCAGAACTCCATAATTCAATAGTAGTACTAGAATTTCCAATTCGCGATTAATAGATTAGGCTAAAGAATTTATAAAAATTTATAAATATTATAGTTTCACTTTTTAAAAAATTTCATTACGCACTTTTATTTATACGTATACACACATATATATAACATGCCTCTTTGTAAATTCAAAATTTACCAACAAAAACGATATATTTTCAATTCTATAGGTAAATAAAAATATCATTGTATTAAATATAGTTAGATATATCCTGGCATCTTAAAAATAATAATTTTTGCATAATTATTGGTTATCCATAAATATGTATATTAATGATTGATAGACATTGAAGACTTAAAACTTGTAACATCTATATTTACCATTAATTCAATATAACAGTATATCTTAATACATAAGCTCTAAATTTCTAAAATTTACAATACTTAATATTATTCACAAAATCTTGTTTTATACCGACTAACCGTTAGATGAGTTTATTTTATAATTAATTTATCTATTGAGAAGATTTGATGTTTCTTTTTATTTATTGCAATGATATTTCCATAACTTTTTTAAAAAATAAAATGTATTAAAGTGTATAAATAATAATAATTTGGCCCTAAAAGTTATTGAAACGGGATTTTTCATGATTGATCTATCCGTTAGTCGATCTAACAAAATACTTTTTTCTGAATATTCTTACATTAAAAATCTAATTACAAAATTAAAATTATATTAAAATTAGGTAAGATATATAAGGTAAATGGAGAAAAATTGTAAATATAATACAAAAATGGGAAGATAAAGAATAAAATTAATAAAGAAAGTTTTGAGAGTGTTTATGGACTACGTACTTATCTTCTATACTTTATACAGGAGCAACCCTTTGTTAAATGTAAACTCCACACTTAACCACATCACATTTAATAAATTTTTAACAAGTGTCATTCCAAAAAATTGACACATCAATTAATCATTACACCATTGCTATGAAAATTGATGCATCTCTCCTATTCTTTAATACTTCCATATTTCTCTCTCCACTTTTATTTATTCCAAAACATTTACTACTCCTTATTCCATTTTATTCCTTGAAAAATTTAAATGTATTCTCTCAATGCATAATCAATTGATTCATTTATACCAGAAATAAATTGGAATACGTTGGAATGCCGTTATATTTCCAAAAGAATTATTTTATGGAAAACGTAAACGTCAACAAAGATCAAATTAATTTTTAAAATTTTAAAATTAAATATATTATAATATTAATAAATATATAAATGCATTCTATATACTGCATTGTGTATAATTATCATATAAATATAATAAATTTTTATTAATTATTAAAATTATAAATTATATTTTATTAATAGCTTTTGGTGTGCATCGGCACGGGTATTATCTACTCCCTCCGTTCCACTTTAAAGTTTCGAATTACTTTTTGCACAAAATTTAAAACAAGTCTAGGTGGGATCTTTTTAGTGAGTGATTACAATGGGCCCACATAAATCAAATGAAATGAAGAGTCGTGACCACATATTTATTGATAAACGTAGAAAGATTAGAAATATGAAGTTATTAGTGGGACAGACCAAAAATGAAAGTGGGAAATATACAAATATAACCATATATATTTGAGAAAGTGCAGATATAACCCTGAGGTAATTTTTAGTGCAAAACTAATTGATGAAAGTGCAAATATAACATTTTGGTGAGAAATTCGACGTTGACTGTGTTTTTCCGGCGTTGACCCCCCAAATGACAAAAATGCCCTTGGACCAAAATCTGAATTTGGGTGGACAATCATACCCTTACCGGCTCCATTTATCCAGTTTCCTTTTCACATTGGCTCTGAGATTTTCAAACATCATCCTTTTTCCTAGGAGGAAGTATGCTGATCCCTTGGTATTTATCTAGACCCAGGTTTGCCACCATGAATTCGTGTTAGGAATGAAGGGGGGAAAAAAGATTTCTCAAAATTAATGCGTTGACTGAATTCATGGCATATGAATCAATGATATGAGTAGAGACCTTATATTTGCTTCAGAGCTCTCCAAAAAGACACAGATGATACAATCACATCAAGCGCGACACATTCATAATAGTTCTTCGATCTGCCTAAATCAGGTTGGCTTTCAGACATCAAATCCTGGATTACCTTCTTAAGCCTCACCTGCAATAGCTTAGCAATGATCTTGTAATCTGCAGAGGCAGAGGATCGTCGTTCTGAAATCTTCAGCATGAACATGATTCTTCACTTTTGGAATGAAAACAATCAGTGTGCGATTCCATTCTTCATTCATTCATTACATGCCTTGCTGGAGGAAAACAGTCGGTATGCATTCAAGAATAGGATCTTTGATATATATTTTCAGTGCTTTTATCATGAATGTCTGGAGGAAAGCCATCCAATCCAGGGGCCAACCAAGCTGTTGGAGCATCTGCTTCTGTTGGTTATTTTCAGTGCTTCCATTCATTCTTTTCTCGTTTTTTTTTGTAAGAAAAGCAATGACAAACATAGGAATATACATGCAAGTTAACAAAATTCCATCCTTTTTGTTCTCCTTTTGATGCTTCTCTAATTCATATCTACATTCAACCACAGTTTGACCCAAATGTTTCCAGTTATCCTCAACCTCTTTTAACTAGTATTGAAAAAGAAGAAAAAAAAGAGTTTCTTTGCCCAGAATTTCATACTATTTCCTAACGACTTTCACCCGACTTAGCAGCTCACACCAATTCCAGCAGCTTGATGTTTCCGGTGGAATTCGCGGCTACTAAGGTTGATGACTGACCGCGCCAACAAACTGAGGACATGAACGGTGCACCTTCATCTGCATCATCTCCCCCGAGAGGATCAGTGGTGTTGAATTTGTATGACACCGCGGGCATAGGAAAGGCTTTGTGGTACACGACCACCTGTACCAACAAAAGATGCAGCTAGGGGAATCAATGACATAGGTTGAAGTGACTCTCTACATAAATTACCAGCAGAAAAAGATACCTCATTCGTCTCTGAACCAGTCGCGATGTAACCGTCTGAAACAGCTAAGCCAACGAAATTCTGGAAACCAGAAGAACGGTTCACATGAGGGGAAAAAATATAAACAAAGTTTCCACAATTTGGAATTTATACGTGAGACCATGCCACATCACAACCACAAAATTCAAATAAAGAGAACCCAAACACAGTGATTGTAAAACTAGCGTGCAAAACAAATTTCTAGAAGGCCATATTTCATTTCATATAACAGAACAAGCAAAAATGGTAATACCTTTACATTCAAGTGCCCTGTGAATGACTGAATGGGAGAGTCGATAACTCGAGCATTGCACGTTGACAGATCCCAAAGCTTCAATGTGTTATCAGTAGATGCAGACACGAGAGTTGTTGAATCTATGAACTTAACATAGCTCACGGTCTTATTGTGCCCGACCAGTGTGCAAACAGGCATCTTCATGTTACGCAAATCATAGTAGTAAACTCTATGATCAGCTGATCCAAACGCGAGGCTACGACCGGATTCACTGGGGAACTGGACACAACAGACGTTTGCCTTTGTCTTAATGGTACCTACGCTTGCTCCCTGCATTAGCAACCCACGTAAGAAAAACAAATTATACATCTAGGACAAATATACGCAACAGTGCTTCTTAGACAAATGTAGTACGTTTAGTTTCAAAGCTGACATCCACCAAGTGCAAGAATAGAATTGCCTGATTGATATTCCAGAGTTTGACGGAGCCATCATCACTTCCGCTGGCAAGCAACGTTGGATCGGCCACAGAGTAGTCCACGGACCAAACACGTCTCTCGTGCTCCCTCATTTCCACAAAGATTTGATTTCTCGCAACATCCCAAACCTAGAAGCATTTCCAGAAGAAAATTTAAGGATGTGCTTTTATTAGGTAATCAAAGATGTGAACTTGTCAATTTACCTGCACAACACCATCGAAGTTGCTTGACGCAAGCTGGCTCTTGATGTACCCGTTCCAACAAATACTGCTTAGCTTTGATCTGCTGGCCATTTCGACTACCGGATAATGGATATCACGGGTTTCATTTAATATAGAATTATATTCAAAGACTTTGATCTTCTTGTTAACACCAGCAGTTGCGAAAAATTCTCCGTCGCGGTCAAAACTCAAAGAACAAACAAGGTTTGAGGCATTCAAAAGATCTCCCTGTTTCAGGTCCGCCTTTACCTTCAACTTGGTATATGATAAATACTTGCATAGTCCATCGAGGAATGAGTTTATCCACACACCTTGCCGATCATCATTGAACTGCTCTTTTGATGACAAGTGACTGAGGGAGCTCTTGTCCGTCCCTCCAATAGACCCTCTGGCCTCACTGCTAACTACAGAGCTTCCAGGGAATGCTTTTCCAGGTGGTTTGAGAGCTCGCCGTCTCGTTAAAAAATAGGCAAACTCCAATTTTCTGAAGTTTTGCATCAGACGATTGTTTTTGGAGAGGACATCTCCATGCTTTTCAGTTGGACCATCTGACATCTGATTCTCTTCATTAAGATCATCAAATCCCTCAGAACCACGCATGTAAACCCCAGGCCGGCATCTCTTTCGAGATCTCGAGCTATCAGAATCACTTTCACCCATAGCATTGGCTGCGGGTGGGACAGAAGCTGAATCCTTCGTTTGATCTGGGGCTGAACCTCCTTTTTTCCGAAGGGATGTTCGCAACTTGTTCACTTCGTTTATATCCGAGGATAAACATGACACGATTTCTTGCAATCGATTTGCTGCCTCTTGCTTCTTCTGCTTTAACAGTAACAGAAATTCAAGCAACAACTCTTGTTCATCTATCTTTTCCCGCAGCTCTACTGCAGCCTCTCGTTCCTCAATGCTGTCTCTAGGTTCATTCAGGAATTCGCTCTGCAACAACTCCCTGACTTGCATAATTGACAGGAGAAAGGAAAATGAGGAAGAACTCCAAAATATAAAATGGTAAAAAGAATCCACATAAAAACGTTCAAGTCAACCTTGATACCTGTTAAACACATCATAGTATGTTTCTAACAGAGGCAGAATACAAAATTGCCAACATGACATCACCAAAAATAGTACAACAAAAACGAGTGAGATGCCTGTGTGAGCGTGTACACCTAATTCTATCCATATGCAGCCAGGTTTTTTAAGAACACAAGTAGAAATTAATTATGTACTGAAAAGATGCAAATAAACAATCAATAGAAATTATAGGGGCAAGAGAGATTAGGAGCAGCTCAAAATGCCAAAAATCTCACCCGACAGTTGGCCTGCTACTCGGGTCAGGGTGCAGCAACCATAGGCAAAAGGAAGCTTCCTTCGGCCACTTTAAGAGCAACTGAGGAGGAAGAACACGGTGTCTAAGGCTAGACATGGTCATTTTTTTAGCTTCTGCTGAGCTAAATGTGCAGAAAAGCTGTGAACAAGCAAAAAAAAAGGAAAGCTATTAGGGGAGTCGTAAGAACTTTGGAATTTTTACAAGCAACTTAGTGGATACTAACCTCAAAGAGAAGAATCCCAAGCCGAAAAATGTCTGAAGCACAAGTGCTAGGGCCACCATGAACTTCTTCAGGAGTAGAGTACCAATTGCTCTCCATCTGCAGTATTTGCTTCATAGGAAAACTAAGATTCTTGTCCTCATTCAGGTCGCTGTTCTTAGTACCCTCCGCAGCAGCAGCCGGTCCCGGTTCAGCTAACTGGGACTCTCCTTCTGG
Source organism: Rubia tinctorum (assembly GCA_032355605.1). Lineage (NCBI taxonomy): Eukaryota > Viridiplantae > Streptophyta > Magnoliopsida > Gentianales > Rubiaceae > Rubia > Rubia tinctorum. The sequence continues at coordinate 11,551,268 of JAULKM010000011.1, read as the reverse complement.
AGGCACAGCCGAACCCAAACCCTTAAACTCCGCCATCCGGCTGTTGGATCCATCCTCACCCGAATCAGAACCCGAATCGGAGCAAGAAGCAGATTCAATGAAAGACACACGGTTAAACGAGGACATGACAAAGCAAGAGGGCCGCACATTGTGCACAGCAATCCCCTGAGAGTGAGCCAAGTTCAAAACCTCCACAATCTGAGTGAATATGTGCATGCATTCGAGAGCATCCACGGTTCTCTCAGCGTTATCGAGCCAATGCCTGAGACTAATATCATTGCATTCTTCCACCCCCCGGTAAAGGGACCCTGACCCCAATGCCAACTCCTTCTCAGACCCCTCAGCAAACCCTCTATTACTATTCTCCTGATTATACACCTTCCCGGACCCCTCCCCCGATGACCTAACTCCGCTGCTACCTCGACCAAATCGAGGATTATTCCTATCAATAACTGAAGAAGACCCTAAACCCCTAGAACTACCCGACCTCTGCCACGCAGATTCAGATGAACCTTCCATCACCCTCTTGCCGGAAACCCAACAGACAACCTTAATTTTCTCAAAAACTGAGCAACAACTCCCACACCACCCATTTTCTCATCAAAGAAGCATTTTTTAACACTGCACTTTAACCGATCACCGCATCAAACCAAGAACAACAAACAAAAACTACTGATTCCCTCAACACCAAAGCATCATCAAGAACATGAATTTGCAGAAGGAAGAAAATCTAACCAGTTTGTTGTTATCAGGTCGGAAAGGAAAGGAAAGGCAGAAGATTGAGCTGAAACAGTAGACAACAAACCAAGTGGAACCACACATTAGATACTTGCTACTTTTTAACATGTGTGCTTTTCCCAAAGAAAGAATCGCAGCCTCACAAAATTTCCAGGTTTATTTTTCGCCACAACAGTTATAATTAAACTCAGAAGACAAAAGAAAATGAACGAGAAAGAGAGAAAGATACCACAGAAACTATTCCTTCTCGTTCGTATCTTCATCCATTTCGCTCCAGTTTAAAACTTTCCAATTCCCGTTACACAATGCAAAAGCGAAAAAAGAAATGTTTTTTTTTTTTTTGCGAAGAGCTTCGGAACAGTATTATTATATTTACTGGGTTTGGAAATTCCGAGGGACCACTTCAGTTGTTATCCTTTTATACCATAAAATCCTGCTCCAGTTTCATAATGCAGACGTGGCTGATTAATATCCTCAGAACTATCTCCAGAAGAAAATAAGGTAAAAGCACTGGGGCCCTGAAGCACCTACTAATCACTTGAAAATTCCTGAGCCTTTTTTCCAGCTAATATTGACGGTGTACATTTATAACGTTTCATCGATTATTAGTCGTAGATGATAAGTTTCACACGTAACATGCTAGTCTAGAAATGGCCTTTGAAAAAAAGAGTAGATGTAAGATTTTGAATTTGATTACAGCTAACATTGATAGTGTACAACCTGCATCGGTTATTAGTTGAAGATGATAAGTTTCATACGTAGTGTGTTAGTGTAGAAACAAGTTTTGAATAAAATAAAGGTACAGTTCCAAGTTTGTTACAACTAACATTGGTAGTGTACCGATGGTAGTTGTATTATTGATTGAAAATGATAAGTTTCATACGTAGCGTGTTATCGTATAAACAACTTCTGAATAAAATATTTTTAAAATTTTGAGTTTGTTACAACTAACATAGATAGCATACATTCTACGAACGTAGAATGTAATGCTTTTCTTTATATCAGTTAAAATTAATAAGCTCCATACGCAATATGTTAGAGTAGAAACAACTTTTAAAATAAAATGATGTATAATTCAAAGTTTGTATACAGTTAGCATTGATAATGTACAAACTACAGTTTTAACATATATATATATGTTAACATATATATGTTAAAACTAATAATGTACATGTTAAAGTTGTAACATTTTATCGATTATCGGTAATAATTTCACACATTTGTCAATCATTTATCGACAAGTCTATGCTAATCTAGTATAAGCCCTTTTTGAAGAATAAAAAAATATTAGGAGCATTTCTAAGTCAATTATGTTCAAGTGTACTTCATCTGTCTCACAACTATTGGCCCTTTAACTTTTTCAAAGTCAAATTTAGTAAACTTTAACCATTAATATAATTATATATATGTGATAAAAACATCATATGAGAAATTGTTAGATTCATCTTAACATATATTTTCTAAATATCAATTATTTATACTGAATTGGTATATGTAGCTAGAGATATTGACGGTCAAAGATGATCATTGAAGATCGTGAAAAAAATAAATTGGCCAAAAGTAATGGGACGAATGGAGTAACTAAATGTGTTTTTATTTTGGTTGTTCTTGTCCTTTTTATATAGAAATTATTCCTACTTTACATTCTGGGATCTCCTTAAAATTATAGGTGTGCCAACTATTTTCTTAAACAAAAAAAAAGAAAAAGATTGAAATCTTTGGGGATGTAGCCTGTACTTTATATAGACTTAAAGAAGAATGATCCTGTAATTGTCGGTCTTTAAACGAGTGATTCTCTTATAAAACCATAAAATATATGAGTGACTATATCCCGTCTACCGATGACTAGTGATCAGTACCGCCACTGTAGTATGTTTCTCTATTCCAAAATAATAAGAATAAAAGCAGTAAATAGAAGTATAGAAGCGATCTTCATATGCTTTGAAAAATAGAGAAAGTTCTAAAATAACTCTGACTTTAGGCTGAAAATGTCAGTATAATCCTGTAATCTTAGAAAGTGTCAATATAAATTTTTTTGACTCATTTGACTTTTCAGTCAACTGATTTATAGCCGAATTTATGTAAAAAGACTATTTTGCCCTTAACTTTAGGAAAAAAAGACATCGTCCCTCAGTCGTCTTCTTCTTTTCTTCTTCGTCCATTTTTCTCTTCCACTCATCTCATTTCTTCATCTCCTCCGATTTGGGCCTCGATTCACCAAAAAATTGGACTTGCCACCGTACATGTTGCCTTCTACCCTAGAGCCACCAATTCGACCCTCTGCCGCGAGCCATCGGGTCGACTTGACAAGGTCTTCGATCTCCAATTCCTCTTTCCTGTCCAAGGTCCAAGCATCGGCTCCATGATTTTGTCGGCTACGGCTAACCCGGAGGTGAGGAATTTGAGCGGCGTGGCTCCCCGGAGATGGTGTCCAAGGATTCGTCGATGGCCATGAATTCGTTGACAACGGCAGAGGATTCGTCAGCGTCCGAGGGTCAACTTGATTCAGAGCTCGTACCCGGCCATTCCACCATCTCTCTGTGGATTCATAGGCAACGGAGGGTCGACCTGATTCAGTGTCCTTATCTAGCCATTCTTTTGTGATGTCAAATGTATTGGTTGTTGAGTAGGTTAGTACAATTAGTGCAGGGATATGGTGGCGGCGGAGACGTGGGGGAGTGGAGGGGATCT
>JAULKM010000011.1:11528497-11538952 GCA_032355605.1 Rubia tinctorum | reverse complement strand
CCTTCCAACTTTATAATATTAGGATGATCAAGTCTACGAAGAATGTGAATTTCCCGAGCCATGAAACGAACACTCTCAGGCTCCAGATTGTCAAACCTCACTTTCTTCAAAGCCACGATCTTCCCTTGATCGAGATCCCGGGCTCTATAAACATTGCTGTAAGTACCCTGGCCAATCTACATTTGACAAAGGCAATACAACACGTAGCAAAGTCAGCAACTGGAATTAGTGACAAATCAGAACATAAGAGATGAATGTGACACCTAGGTGAATTAAAAAGTAATAAGGACCATGATTTCGCCTAAGCACCAATCAAAATTTAAATTCACACATATTGTCCCATGTAATTCATTCCACAGATTAGGACATCATAATAAAGTAAGGGGTGAAATGCCAATTCCGTATAATTTGTATTGCTAATCAACACAGCAATTAAGGATCCTGTCTATCTCTTTCTATCAGTTGTGGACCATTACGCCACTAGGAATCACCAAGTGGCTCCTATGAGCAGACGTGACTAGTGATGTAGGCAATGGGATAGTAGGATAATAAGAGGGCATTATCGCCCATAAATGACATACAGTTCAAGAATTCTTTTTGATTAGAATGTGTCATCATATCCGTTGCATTCCATTTCAACATCAAAACAGGTTGACTTCATCTCGAGCTACCTCCCAACTAGTAAAACTCTATAAACCACAGAATAGGAAGACAAGAAAATCATAAGCTCTGTCAAAACTTGAAAGGCAACAGAGTGCATAATCAATCTTCGAGTAGCAACATCTAATCCAACATATACCAGTTCCACTCATATATCGAGTACCTAAGCAATTTGGAAAGAACATTCAAATAACTGAGTTCATAAAAACTATCAACAGCAATCAATCTGTAAAATCACAATCAACACAACAAATTCTTCCAAAAATAGAGGCTAAAGAACAAAAGGCATACTTTATCCAACTTCTCAAAGGAATCTGCCTTCCTAGGAACCCACCCTCGGATAGCTTCACCGGCCACTGCCGCGAGCCACGGCGGCCATCCAGCAGCAACCTGCTCACCCTCAGTAGCTCTAGCAATCCTCCCTACCCCGGGATGATGATGAGAAGACACAACATACTCACTCTTCTCCCTCTTCCTCTCAACAATCTCACCATTAATCTGAAGCTGCTTATCAATCACCTCCACCCGATCTTTCACTCTGGACGAAACCGCCCTCAAATCTCCAGATGCCTTACTGTGCACCCTCTCCCTGGGACTCTCCCTACTGTCATCAATGGCAGAGGGCTTCCCACACACACATCCCATTATTATCTCTTACACAAAAACCAAAACCAGCAAAAAATCCCACCTCCCAAAATCACATCTTTAACCTAAACAACAACATTATACTACACAGAAACACAAACCAACAAAATCCCACATTTAGCCTAAACAACAACATTATCCTGCCCAAAAACACAAACCACCAAAATCACATCTTCAGCCTAAAAAACAGCTCAACTCCTCTTCTTCCATAATCAAGAATCATCCCAAGAACACAGATTAACCCCAATACTCACAAAACCCAGCTCAGAGCAGCAGCAATCAGGCAGTTCAAAGCCACTGAATGTGTCCACAGATGATGTGGATAGGAGCAGAAAGGTAAAAGTGGATCTAGGCAAGATTGCAAAGCGTGAGAGTGTGAGAGAGAAAGGTTCAGATTATCTGAACTATGGATTAGTGTTTGTCTGGGAACCGTGGAAGCAGGAAATGAATATAGGTGCAAGCAACTTTTTCATTAAAGTGAGTTTGGGAGAGAAAGGGTATGGGTGTTTTTCATGGAGACATTCTATTCTCTTCGGGGATCTTCTTCACCACCACACTCAAGAATTGAGTGTACTTAAGCATCATAACTCATTTTTTTCATTTAATTAGCGTGCATTAATCCATGATTATTGCTTTCTTAGCTGAACCAATTATAAAAATGGTAGCTTTTGATTTTGATTTTATTATTCTTAATTTGGTTGGACGAGGAAAGATAATCATGCAAACTGGAGTATGTTGTTTTCTTTCAATTTTAGACGAGTAATCTTTCTTCTAAGACAACTTTTTATACTCTTTTGATTCATCTGCACAAGATATTATGGATTTAACTGTTTGAATTTAGATGAAATAAATTGGTAAATGAAAATAAATTTAAAAAGTAAAAAATGGAATGAGTTTAAGAAATTAAGAAATTTTATCAAAAATAAAAAAAATGTATCAATATAAAATAAATAATTCAAAAAATTATGTTAAATGTAAAGTAAATGGAAGAACTATATTTATACAGACATCACATTGTGAAAAACAATGCTCTTCGCTCCTTTTAAGACTCACATAATATTATTTGAATCGATCTTCTTAAATAACTTAAAACATTTATAGATAGATCAGAAATAAATGGTATGAGATTCATTAATCTTTTATTATAAAAAATGTGATATTTTTAAATATATACTAAAATAAAAAAGTGTCACGGTGTTAGAAATAAAAATTAAAATGAAGTTTGAAAAACAACTGCAGAAGGTTGAAAACTAGAAAAAAAAATAGTTTGCTCACTTTCACCAACTTGGGTAGTGGTTTACCGACTCCAAATGGTCCAGCTATTAGAGAGGGAAACACAAGGCTTCAGTGTGGTGTAATTATTATTACTAGATTAAACTAATTGCTTTTGTTTGATAACTACCTCCGTTTCACTAAAAGTGATACACTTATTTTATTTAGATATTTTTTAAATGACACACTTTCCATTTTTTGCAAGATTCCTTCAATCTCACCCACTCATTCAACTTTTTTACTTTATACATTCAATTTCAACCACTCATTTTCTTTACATTAATCCAAGAGGCTAAATCTAGTGTGTCACTCTTAGTGAAACGGAGGGAGCATTGTATTTCTTCCTACTCAGTTAAATTTTTATAGAATATTTTTAGTTAAAATTTTAATTATATATTTAAATAAATACATAAGTATCTATAGTACCGTATGTGATACATTACAACACAAAAGTCATATTAGAACCCTAATAAGTGTCCCAATAGATCTCTATTGGGGCGTTTCCATTCATACATCGCTTCTAAAACGTTCCCTTATTACGAGTTCTTATATATTTTGGGTCGCTATATTAAGCGACTCTATAGACAAAACATATGGTTATTTTTATGTGTCCCACTATATTATGTCACTTTTTTTAATGTTCTAATTACATTATGTTAATTTAAACTTAATACAATGGGACACTTTTAATACGTGTCACACGATATTAGAACGTTTAATTTTATAAGCGTGCTAATATACATTTATTAGGACATTTCTTATGAAGTAGTCTCTATATGAGTGTCCTAATAGGCTTTTGTTGTTGTTGTGATCGTTGTAATATGTAAATTTTAAATATTTATTTTATATGTGTTGTATTGTAAGTAATTAAAAATAATGATAGTGAAATATGATTATTGAAGAACTAAAAGATATTAAGTGGAAATTTAATGATTTAGAGTGATCTACTTCCACCATGTTATAAGAACATCAACTACCCTTAAAAAAATTGAACTACCCTCAGTTAAGTTCAGTTTAAGACTTGAAATTTGAGTAGGAATTCTTGTTGAGAAATAGTTAAAGCTTGGACATGGAATTTGTGTTTGTTGGGAGTTGGGAGTTGGGAGTTGGAAGATGCAGGAGGGAAGGTTGTTTGTTGCAGGTCCCATCATCTTGTGGAATGCATGCAATTTGACCTCTTTAACTACTCAACCGCCATGGATTTAACAAACTGGGAAGCCACCAGACAAGCCAATGCTACGGATGAAGAGACTACACCGGTTATTGAGATTATTTGGAGCCTTTGCTGAAATTCGTAATTTCGTACCAGCAACCATTAATTGTACACTTGCATTGAACACCGAACTGTAAATCCGTAGATAATTTATATAATTATGCAACATGCACCATCGAACTTGTTTTAATGTTTCAAATCTACAACTATTCAAATTCAATTATATTTGAATAGTTTCAGAAAACACCAACACCCACTGACCATTGTTCGCAACGAAACCACATCTCAACTGGTCTCTCACGACGCAACCACCCCCACCTGAGCCCACCTAACCTCTCTCACAAGCCTCACGAGTGACTATGCCTCCCTTCATCACGATTCGTCTTCGGAGATCGACGCCGAAGTTTCTCACCAGCAACACTCAAGTTACGCACCACCGGGTTGGCAAGTGTCGGAATTTTGATAGTTGCTTGCCACTATTGTCATCCTCAGATCAGGCCACTTCATGCGATGCGGACCACAGTCCACGTATCGTCATTGCTGTGCGGAGACCCGCCGACACCAAGCACATCTCTCTCAGACCCACCAATATGCACCAACACCAAACTCATTTCTTTTGGACTCTGTTAGTCGAATAGTCTCGATCGCGACCACATGATGCATCAAACATTTTTTGGCAACTTCGCCGGTAAACACCAGCATACACACTAGAATCTTCTATTGTTTCCACCAAGTTTGCCGGAAAAAAAAGCTTGTCGTCATCAGTCGATGGTTGAAGAGGTTGGGGATGCAATTAAAAAATAATTTAAATTCTAATTAATTAAATGATCAAAGTATTAAATTAAGTACCAATTATGAGTGTAACGTAGTAAAATACATGGCGTGAAATATTAAAAGGCACAATTTTGTGACGTACATGAAAATGTGGGTAATTTTTACGAGATAAACTTAAAATGTGGCACTAAATTGTGAATTTTAATTAACAGCGGGTGACATTTATTATATGCTTTAGACTAAAATGTTAGAATAACCCTATGGTTAGGTTGAAAGTGTCAATCTGATCTTGTAAAACGTGAAAGTGAAAATCAAACCCTATTATTTGGTTGGGAGTTCCAATCTAACCCTTGCAACAAAATGTGGCCTGAATTTTGTAAAGGACCATCATACTCCTATGGGGAAAATCATAAATTCAGAAAATTTGAAAAGACAATATTAGCCTCATCGTTTATTAACAAAAAAATCTCTTTTTTCCTTTGTGATTTGAACGGCTTAGAATTTTGGTTTTTTGGTTTCTAAGAACAAGAGTTGTGGCGTATTTGATTTTGTATGAGTTTTGATAAAGGCGATGTTGCTATTTACGAAATATATGGTGATGTATACTGTGTTTTGCTTTAAGGTCCTATTATATAGTTTTGTATGTGTTGAGGAATTTACAAGTAACAATGTGTGATTGTATTCATGTTCTGGGGTACATTATATAGAGGTACAAAAACCTATACAGAAAATAAAAAGGAATCTAATCTAATTACAACTACAAGTAATATTCACATAGTATTGTTATTCCTTAATACTCCTCCTCAAGTTGGAGCATGGGGATCAGAAATGTCCAATTTGCCAAGTAATGAATGAAACTGAGTTCGTCCGAGAGCTTTGATGAACAAGGTCGTAGGTTGATCAAATGTGCGAATATGAAGAGTAACAAGAGTACCAGACTGTACAAGATCACAGACGAAATAACAATCAACCTCTATATGCTTGGCACGTTCATGGAACACTGGATTTTCTGCAATGTGGAGAGAAAATTGACTATCACAAAACAGTCCCATAGGATCAGAATGCACAACACCCAAGTCACGAAGCAATGACTTAAGCCACAATAACTCACAACAGGCAACAACCATAGAACGATACTCCACTTCAGCAAAAGAACGAGAAATTGTAGGTTGCTTCTTGGTTTTCCATGAAACCGGAGAATCACCAATCGTCACAAAGTACCTAGAAAGAGAGCGTCTCGTATTGGGACAATCAACCCAATCAAAATCACAACAAGAAGTCAACTGTAATGAAGTACGAGAAGAGAGAAATAAACCTTGACCAAAATGACTCTTCAAGTAGTGAAGAACTCGAATCACAGCTTGTCAGTGAGGAACAAAAGGAGACTTCATAGACGGAGCAAGCGTATGAACAAAATTACTAAGCTCAGGACAAGTAATAGTCAAGTAAATGAGGTGATCCACCAGGCCCCGATACTGCTCAAGATTATCATAAAGGGGCCTTCAACTTTCGCAAGATCATGTTGTTACTCCATAGGGAAATCGATCAGTTTAGAAGCCAACAAACCTGTGTCAGACAAGATATCCAGGGCATATTTCTGTTGTGAGAGAAGCATCTCATCCGGTCTTCTAACAATCTCTATACCCAAGAAATACTTAAGTGCACCAAGATCCTTCATATGAAAACAAGAACTCAAGTATTTCTTGAATTTAGAGATGAGTGATGAAGAACTACAAGCAATGACCAAATCATCCACATAAACAAGTATATGCAAAGAAAGTGAGCCACAGGTAAAAGCAGATATAGAATAATTTGCTTTACTCTGAACAAAAACCAAATGCTCGTAAAGCCTGAGCCAATTTCGCAAACCAATTGTGAGGAGCCTACCGAAGAACATAAAGAGATTTATAAAGGTAAAAAAACTTGGCCAGGAGGCACGGGGTAGCCCGGTGAAGGTCGCATAAATACCTCTTCATGAAAATCACCATGTAGAAAAGCATTGTGCTCATCCATCTGGTGGAGTTCCCAACCATGAATGACTGCAACTGATAAAACACAGACGTACCGAACTCATCTTCGCTATGGGGACAAATGTCTCAATGTAGTTAATTCCTTCCTTTTTGAGGTTTCCAAGAACCACCAAGCGAGCTTTGTGATGTTCAATGGCACCATTAGACTTGAACTTGGTACGATACACTCATTTGCATCTAATAGCAATCTTATCTAGAGGTAATGAAGATAAATTCCATGTCTGATTGCGCTCAAGCGCATTAATATCATCAATTATTGCATCATGCCAATGAGCATACTTCGAAGCCTCATAGAAAGTGGTGGGATCTGCACTAGAAGTTACTGCACCCAAAAATCTAGAATGCATATTAGAAAATTTATCGCAATTTACAATATCAGTTAAAGGATAAAGAACACCTGGGAAATGTGACATCGCAAGTGTGGTCGTAGCAGTGGGGGTTATTAATTTCAGCAACAGAGCAGACATAATCTTCCAAATAAATAGGAGTTCAACGATCGCGAACACTTTGTCGTACAGCAGGTAGCTCGGCTACAGGTGGCGGTGTCGGGGACATAAACGGAAAGCAGGCGGTGGAGGAGGCTCAAGAGTGCTGGTTGGTGATGGGCTGGTCGGAGTAGTTGTAGGAGGCGTGTGGATAGCATGAGGCATGGTAACCGGTGACGACATAGTGGTCGGCGGCTGTAAGGGGCCCGGTGGTGGTGAGGTGGCTGGCGTCGGTGAGGCTTATGGGAGTACATCACATGGAAATTGTTCTTCATAAAATAAGCATCCCTATTGTTAAAGAAATTAAGGGATTCCAAATCATAAATGAGATAACCTTTCTTTTCAGTAGGATACCCAAGAAACAGACATCGGTGACTTCCTTGAGCAAATTTGTCATGGAATCTGGGGATGTAGGAAGCAAAACACAAACATCCAAATACGCACAAAACCTTTTAATTTGGGAGACATCCATAGAGTGACTCAAATGGTGTGCGACCATTGAGGTGTTTCGTCGTTGTCCGGTTGATCAAATATGCAGCTGTAAGAACACATTCTCCCCATAACTCAATTGGCAGATTAGATTGAAAGCGCAAAGAACGAGACACGTTTAACAAATGATGATGCTTGCGCTCAACATGACTATTCTGTTGTGGTGTATCAACCATAGATGTCTCAAAAAACAATCCCAGATTCAGCAAAGTATGATCTCAAAGGTAGAAATTTTGTACCATTATCAACCCAAACACGCATAACCACGCGGCCAAACTGGTTCTTGATCAGGGCACAAAATTCAACAAATCTATAGGCAACTTCTGACTTAGCAACTAGTAAATAAACCTAAACAGATCGGGAATAATCATCAACTATAGTCAAAAAAATAAAATGCACCACTAGATTATGGTGTTTTATAAAAACCCCAAACATCACAATATATTAATTTGAATAAAGAACTAGCATTCGAATAACTCAAAGAAAAACTATGTCTTGTATGTTTTGCGCTATGACATAAAGAGCAAGGAACGGAAACATTATTGTGCTAAAATCAAGAGTAGAAACATAAGTCAACACCGTAGAGGAAGGATACCCAAGACGCTGATGTCATGAATCAGAAGATGAAATTGAACCAACTGTCGAAATAAACTATAAGATATGAGGACGATCGTTCGTATCCAGCAGACGAAGCCAATATACCCCCCTTGCTATTCACCCACACCGATCACATTTCTCATATTGATTTTCTGTAAAATGCAAAATTTTCAGTAAACAAAGCTAGACATTTTAAGGCAGATAACAATCTAGAGCATGATAATAAATGGCATCGCAGAGAAGGTATGTAGAGCACATGAGTAAGATTAAAATCTCCAAAGTGAATAAAACCATATTTTTTTGCAAATGACTTAGATCCACCAGAAAATGTAACATTCACATAATTGACAACAATAGTAATATCAATTAAAGAACCTTTGTCACCAGTCATGTGATATGAGGCTCCCAAATCAAGAATCCACGGTAAAGTAGACTTACCTAACCCAATGCCAGACACAACATTAAACTAATTAAATAAATCTAGAGTCGTACTCCATTGGTCATCATACAGAGCAGGGCAAAAGTCAGAGTGGGAAGGGGTATGGTGCGCAGATGCCGCGACGTGTCCAGGTGGTGATAGGGCAGTGCCAACAAAAGGCGGTGGAGCTGGACGGACGCCAGTGCCTGGTCTGCCTTTCTAGGCGGTGACGGTTACTGAAGTCGTCCACGTCTTCTTAGATTTCTGGTTCAACTCCTTGAATTAATCTGGTACGCCTATGAACTTGAAACATGTATCTTTGTCGTGACCCTTACGATGACAATGCGTATAGGTGAGATTATTGCGATCAGCTGAAGTGAAAAGCAATTGTCTAAGAACCCGGAAGTGGTGGGCGTCGTGCAACATATGCCATAGAGTCAGTTGAAGGCTTGTGAGACCGAATGACAGCTTTGTGATTCTCCTCCTGAGCAACAATAGCATGTACACGCATGACAGGTGGTAAAGGATCAGTGGTCATGATGTTAGATTGTAAGGTGTGATAGCTTTCATCTAGACCGAGGAGAAATTGATAGATCATATCTTTCTCACGTTCTAGGAAGGCATTCGCAACATGGTTGCAAGTGCACAGAAATTTGCAAGCTTCACATGTGCAAACTAAAGGAGGCCGAAGGGAGTTGTAATCAGCAAACAACCTCTTCATTTTGCCAAAATAAATGGCAATAGTCTGACCATTCTACTGAAAGTTTTGTATATCTTTGCGCATATGCAGATTTTTTTGACCATTCCCAAGAGTAAATCATGCCTTAAGATCATCCCACAATTCGTTAACTTTGGTATAGTAGGTAGTAAAAGAACACAATGGTGGATCCAGAGTGTGCAAGATCCAACATACAAGGGTAAAATTAACCACAGGCCAATCAACTGCATCCGTATGATTATCCGGGGGTTTGGTAATGGTTCCATCAATGAAACCAATCTTCTTCTTGGCAAGCATATGTTAAGAAATTGCAGCAGGCCATTCAAGGCAATTCTCTTCACCTTTCATTATGATTGGACAGATTGACAAACCATAGCCATCATAGGTGCTCAGATATTAAGGATCGTTCAAAGATCAACCAAAAGGTACATATCCCCCAAAGTCGGATTGTAATTGCAACAGTTTCAGTAAAGCTGCAATTTGGTGGCATTGAGATTTTGTAGCTTATTAATATGAGATTAAATGGCTATGCGGCTTACTCAGCAACATCGGACTCGGAACCAGGAGCAAAAATTGTTGCTGATCAGCAGCAGAGTCGAATTGGCGATATGTACGGTTTAACGCAGCAGTGCATGGAGAATCGGCAGCAGCGCATGAGTCAGTGTTGATGCGTGGAGGACGATGTGCTGGAAAATCGAGGTACATACATCGTCTTAAGATCACGGCAACCTGGTGAAGGGTTGTGGCTGTCTGTAGGTAGTCTCATGTATGCCATGATATGTACACAGCCAGATATTGCACATACGGTTGGTGTGGTGAGCAGGCACTTGTCAAAGCTTAGGAAAGAACATTGGGCAGCTGTGAAATGGATACTTTGATATCTCAGAGGAACGACCAACCAGTGTTTGTGATTTGGAAAACAAGAACATGTGTTGGAGAGATACACAGATGCAGACATGGCTGGAGACTTGGAGTCCAGAAAATCAACATCGGGATATCTAACTACCTTTGCAGGGGGAGCTGTGTCTTGACAGTCAAAACTCCAGAAGTGCGTGGTTGTTTCTACAATGGAAACGAAGTACATTGCCGCCACAGAAGCTTGCAAGGAAATGTTGTGGATGAAGAATTTCCTACTGGAATTGGGGTTAAAGCAA
>JAULKM010000011.1:11482381-11504167 GCA_032355605.1 Rubia tinctorum | reverse complement strand
CTTTTTCCTCCTAATTTATTTGGGTACAACCGCTCACTTTGATAACTTTGGGAACAACCGCACTTTCAAAAAACTCGAGGTTATATTTACACATAACAAAGAATTGAGGGTTATATAAGCACTTCATTCTAAAAATTAATTGACGGGATGAAAACGATCTTAATTTTACCAAAAAAATAAATATGTCAATATTAAAAGACCAAACAAAAAAAGAAAGTGTACCAATATTTAGATACCGAGGAGTACATGATTAGTATTTTCCCTTTAAAAATAAGGTGTTTTGGTCATCTTTATTCTCTCCTAATTTTACCGGCGTTTATAATTAGAGTTCGTCTTTTGAAAAACGGTGTTTTCATAAGCAATTGAAATACTAAGGTTTAAAGTTCAAATTAGGAAAAATGCAGATAAATTTTTTGAGTTGTATTAATCGAGTCATATAACTTATAACTATTTCACGTTGCATAATAAATTTTTAATATTGCAACTAAAACCTTTTACCTTTTTATTATTTTAATTTTACCCATCTTTCCATTAGTTGAAAAGACATTTTTAAAGACTTTGCCTTATAATTATAAGGGTGCACTTAAAAAGAAAGAAAGAAAAAGGACTATCCCGTTTCGTTGGATGTAGCAATATAATTTTAGGTACTAAATGAAATTAGTGGATGTAATTAAATTTTGAAAGAGAAAAATAGAATGAGTGAATTAAATTAAAGTAACCTTTTCATAAAAAGGAAAACGTGCCAAATTAAGAAAACCAACAAAAATAGAAAAAGAAAAGTGTGGCCGAAAAAAATAAGTATAGTTTTTCATTATTGTTCGTGAGTTAAATTCTGCCGCCGGAAAAGTCATCTCTTGCGAATCCCGCATCCTTTTCGGAAACCGACAAACAGGTAATATTCTCATTCAAAAGTTCTCGGCCTTGCGTATTGCATTCAAATTCAGTTTATGGTTTTCTTTGTACTTCATTATTGAGAGGTAAAGATTCTTTCTTTGTTCATATTTGAATGCATTGGTAATAATTTAGTCCGAAATTGAACTATCAAGAAACAAAGTTGTTGCCTTTTTGTGTAGTCTGAGGTTGGATTGTGAAGTTATAACTGTTTCGGGGATTGGGGTTTTACCGTTGGTACTCGTGTGTTTAATTTCAGATGGATTTAGAACTTTTTGAAGACAGCTTAGGTGAAACTTGTTCGGAGAAGGTTAGGTCTGGTTCCAAGTATAGACCCAAACCTAAGCCACCATATGTTAGAAGGAATTCGCAAACCCCGGCATCATCCGGTGTAGTTAATGCCGGATCAGACCACCTTTGTAACGCCGAGAATGTGAATGTAGATTCTTGTGTGGCTTTGGATTCGGTGGTTGATAGTTTTGGCAGTGACAATTGCCATTCGGGTTTTGAAAATTGCGTGGTAGAGGTTGCTGGCATTGTTACTGATCTGGAATCACTAGACGACTCTGTTCGTGATCCCTCGACTGTCTTAGGGCATTCTGTTTCTTCTCCACAGCCACCAGATGATCATATTTTTGGTAGTGGGGATCTATAGTTTTTTCACGATATCCGTGGTGAAACTTCTATGGAGAATGTTAGGGCTGGTTCCAAGTTTCGACCCAAAGCTAAGCCACGACAGGTTCAGAAGAATTTACAAAAGCCAATATCATCAGACCACCTTCTGAGCATAGAGAATGTGAATGTAGGTTCTTCTGTAGCTTTGGATTCGGTTGTTGATAGTTTTAGCAATGATCATCAGCATTTAGGCTTGGAAAACCGGATGCTAGGGAGTGCAGACTTATTTATTGGTCTGGGATCACTAGGTGAATCGGCTTCGGATGCAGCAACTGTTTTAGGTAATCATCTTCCTTCTTCGGAGTCACCAGATGATCATATTTCTGGCAGTAAGGATGCGGAACATAGACTTGCCAATCTCGTATATCCTGCTGCTGATGATGACCTTGTCAGCATCTCTGATGTTGACACCATCTCGCAACCTGAACTATCATCGACATTTCAAGATCCGTTAACTGGTTCCGACCCGATTGCTGTTACCAGCCATAGTGTAACGGATAACGAGTCTCATCGTAGTTCAGATGATGTTGCTGTTGATGAATTCCAAGTGGACTATGATTATCAAAAAAAAGAAAAAACTTTCGAACAAGTCCATGAAGCCAATTGTAAAGCAGAAGAAGGATAGTGAATCATCCGATCAGGCTGCTAGAGAACCTCATAAGAAATTCTCTCATACAACTTGGAGGAGAAAAAATAAATTGGAATCCTCAGATGACAAAATCAGATGCCGGAAGATGCCACTCAAGTTACTTAAGAGCTTGATGAGCTCAGAGAAGGGAAAGTGAGAAAGGTGGCAGAACCATCACGGGCACGAGGTGGAAAAGCAAATGATGATGAAAAGTGCCTTAGGGGTGGAGGGAGTTCCAGCTACATCAACTCTCACACACTCATGGGCAAAACTCCTAGATCAGTATGGTCAGCCCCCGAGACAGAACTGTTCTATCAGGCTTTTTGCCTGTTTAAAACTGACTTTGATATGATCCAACAATTCTTCTTTCCTGGTAAGACACGTGGTCAAATAAAGGCCAAGTACAAAAAAGAGCAGCTTAAACGTCCTACAAGGATTCGGGATGCTGAGACAAGTCAATCCAAAGATGAATCTTTGTTACGGTGTTTGAAGCATAATGCTTCCGAGGAAAAACAGAACACTTCTAGAGCTGACTCAGTTAGTTTGTCAGGAGAGTGTGAAATGGAAGGGGAGACCCCTGAAGCTGCTGATGCACTTGTCGATGAGGCAGAAAAATCTGAGCAAATATACGACATTGTTATGCATGAAAGGACATAAGCAGATGATGTTTTGGAAACTCAGAGTAACACAGAGACTAATGACGATGATCTTTGGTACCAGTATAAGAGTGAGCTTTGACAAGCAACAGGAGATTAAGTGGCTTGGTGTAATTATATTGTGATTTATTTTTTATCCTGGATTCTTAGTCATACTCTTGAATGGGAAGAAGAAGATGTTACGGGATCTAATCGTAGCATCTGTATTCTTTTGTACCATGGGATTATTGAGTTAAACACTTCCTGTTCTGATTACTGGTGTTTATGGAGGTTTTGGGGTACCAAAACTGTTCACTCTTCTGCATGTAGTCAGTAGATGGTTTTCTTTCATTCCTTTGATTTTAGGTGTTTTTGTTTATAAGGATAGTTACATATTGCGTCGCATTTAAATCAAGAAACAAACCTATTACACCTTTTTGAACTGGTGCGAACATGTCATATGCATGTAGGTTGGATTGGAATGATGAATTTCTCTTGCTCTGCCCTTTTCCATTTCGTGATTGCGCTGTTGTCAACTTCATTAAATTTTTGCGATTTGGCATCTTAGTAACAAGCCTTGTTTGTAGCCACTTACAAAACAAGCTATTTGGTATTCTTTGTACTAATGTTTTACAGTGTATATGATTCTGTGTAGGGAGATAATATGGGTGGATTAATGTCGACTGATGGCTCGCCTTCTGTAATCTCTCCCGCCATACAAAAAGACAAGTGCCCTGAATCAGTATCATCTGAGCCTGAGGCAAAGCCAAGGAAAAAGATTTGCTGTGCTTGTCCTGAAACTAAGAAGCTGAGAGACGAATGCATCGTGGAGAATGGTGAAGCTGCCTGTGGAGAACTAATAGAAGCTCATTTGCAATGTCTTCGAGCTGAAGG
Organism: Rubia tinctorum; assembly: GCA_032355605.1. Taxonomy (NCBI): domain Eukaryota; kingdom Viridiplantae; phylum Streptophyta; class Magnoliopsida; order Gentianales; family Rubiaceae; genus Rubia; species Rubia tinctorum. The sequence continues at coordinate 11,500,444 of JAULKM010000011.1, read as the reverse complement.
CTTCAACGTATAATATGGTCTGAGGGATTGATTAGATATTAGACACGGCGTTATGCCCTGGTAACTTGTTATGGTTGGGGATTTAAAATTATTCAGTGTTAACATTCGTGTTTCTTTAGCTGACTTGGAATTCAGCTATACAATTGCGTTTTCTTAAGTGGCTAATTATAAATTGGTATAGAAATAGTTTGTGGCAATTTTTGCTGATTACACCTTGATACATTTCAGATTTAAGCCATGATACAGTTCTAAGCGTCTTCATTCTTTACATCATCAATAAAGCTGACTCCATATAGTTTCTCTTCGTTTTCTTAAGTATATCGTTTGTACATGAAATCAATCGTTGTTGGCTCAGTTTGGCTGCTTCCTGTGGGAAGGCTGATCGATGTATAACCTTAAAACTTGACGAGGTTAGTGCATAAAGGTCTCTTCGAGTATGAACATATGAATATTCTTCTTCCCTTGACAGAAAATTGGTTTTCTGATTTGTGTGGCACAATGTTCATGCATTTGCTACTTATGAAGAGTACCGAAACAATCATATGTTAATTACCATTGGCCACTTCTCTTACGGGTTGCATAATAAAAGTCGGAAAAAGAAACAAACGCAATCACACGGTCTTAAGAGCTCCACAATGATACTCGGCACCTTTTATTTGACATGAACACAATGGCATGATAATTTTGTTTCAGACTTGGTCACCGCAGGCACTTGCCATCATTCTCAGCTCCCCCGACACCCATCACAAGAGTCTCCACAAAGCTGCAATCGCAAACACAGGAAAATATCGTTAGGTATCTTTTCAGGGAATTAGAAGTGCATTAGATCTTCTGTTACACTCTTTGAGAAATTGTTGCACAGAGGGCTACAGAAGATTCGGGATCAAGGTGCGTACTTCTTCTCAGTCTCAAGAAAGTCAGCAGTGTAGCTTGATCCTTTCCTGCAACATTGGACCATATTATATCGAATCAAGAAGTGTAGAATTAGAAACAAGCTGAACTTAGTTATTGCATTGCATGCATGGTAGGACTGAAAATTTAAATTGATTCAGTCACTTACACCCACTGGGCCTTGTCGGCGCAGTCACAGTTGCCACACTTGTCAGCCATGGTAATAAGTTGAAGAAAAAAAAGCTTGAACAAAAGGAAATTTTGAAACTGGTATGAATTGCTGTGTTTTCAAACTCTCTGTTCAAGGAGTATATATAGATGGTGGAAAATGCTTGGAATGGCCAGAAGTTTCAGGGTCGACGCGCACGTTTCTTAAAGATAAGGCTGAAGGAATCTTGATAGTGGTGTGCAAGTGGTATGGCCTTCTATCTTCCTCCTCTTATGTCTGCATCAGTTCTTGGCATCTGGTCTGGCCCTCCCATTACCTTCTGACTTAATGGCACATATGCTAAGTGATCTAATGGGCAAGGATTTCAACAAAGTTTTAGATTTTAAAGTAGAGAAAACTGACCCAACTTGGTTCTTTTTTGTTAGCTCTAAATCTGCTTTAATGTATGTCGGTTGATTGAATGGTTAACTATTTGCGATTGCTCATAGCCGCTGGTCATAAGAACCAAGCGAAAAGGATTTCAAAATCTGGGATAAAGTTGGATGCAAAGAAGAAGCTGAAAAGTTTGTTTTCAGAAGAAGCAAATTAGAGATCAGTGCAACTAATAAATGCAAGTTTTTGCTGGAATCACTTAACACAAGTATTTGAGACGGTGATTTCTCCTTGATTACTTGCATGAGTTCAGACAAGTGTCATATTAGAGACTACCTATGCTATCTTCAATGTTTAACAATGGTCCAAGTGATTGATTAGATATTAGACACGGCGGCGTTGTTCCCTGGTTACTTGTTATGGTTATGGATTATAATTATTCACTGTTAACATTTGAGTTTCTTTTAGTGGTAAGTTATAAACTGGTTTAGGATTAATTGATTACACTTTGATGCATTTCAGATTTAAGGCCTGATGATTCCTCCTTGATTGCTAGCTCTTTTCATAAATTTATTTTTTCCTTTCATACGGTTCTAAGTGTCGCCATTCTTTATATGATCGATGAAGCTGACTTCATACAGTGAGATTAAAGTTTAGTTGTCCTCGCATCGTCCCAAGTACTGAAGGTGTCATTTTTAAATGAAATGCTATCGTTGTTAGCTCAGTATTGCTGCTTCGCAGGAAGACCGAAGTATAACCTTAAAGCTTGATGAGGTTAGTAAACTATCATCTCCCCTTTTCCCTTGACAGAATCTTAGTTTCTGACCGCAAAGTTTCTGCATTTGCTACTTATGAATATGAAACTGAAGAGTACCAAGCAATTCCATGTGTTAATAGCATTAGCCACTCCATAATGAAGTTGGAAACAGAAACACACACAATCCTATGACTCATAAACTGCTCCGCGGAAACAGTACACGGCACATTTTATTTGACACGACATAGTTATATTGTGTACACAGATTACCCCATGGACTGGAGTTCTTGTGTACTCATATCTTGGTTTCAGACTTAGTGAGCACCGCAGCCGCAGTCCACACAGGTGCAGCTAGGACCGCACTTGCACTTGCCATCGTTCTCAGCTCCCTCGACTCCCATCACAACGGTCTCCACAAAGCTGCAAACACAAGAAAACATCGTTAGGTATCTTTTCGGGGGAATTGATGGTATTACTTCTTCTGTAACACTCTTTGAGAAAATGTTGCACAAAGGGTTTCAGAAGATTCTCGGGATTAAGGTGCGTACTTCTTCTCAGTCTCAACAAAGTCAGAAGCGTAGCTTGATCCTTTCCTGCATCATTGGACCATATTAGATCGAAACAAGAAGTACTGTAGAACAGAAAACAACTTAATTATTGCGTTGCATGCATCGTAGGACTGAGAACTTAGATTGTTTCAGTGACTTACACGCACTGGGACTTGTCGGCGCAGTTGCAGTTGCCACACTTGTCAGCCATGATAATCAGTTGATGAAAGAAAGCTAGAACAAAAGGAAATCTCGAAAATGGTATGAATTGCTGTGTTTTCAAATGCTCGATCTGGGGTGTATTTATAGATGTTAGAAAGGTTCTTGACAAAAAAAAAAAGCTGAAGGAATAATAATAGTGGTGGGAATGGCCTTTTATCTCCCTCCTCTCACGTCTGCATCAGTTCTTGTATTGGCATATTTTCTGGCACAACTTTTGCTTTTAGCTTAATGGTGCATAAATGTGCCAAGTGGCTAAGGATTTCAACAAAGTTAATACATTTTTTTTGCATAGAAAAATATATAGGTCTGAGTAAAGAAGAATGGCTAACTTGGGTTCTTTTTTACTGGCTATAAACTGTTATACTGTTTTCGCGACGATATGTGTAGTTTAATGTAATGTGTTTAACTGTTTACGATTGCTTGTATCGGGTCAAAAGAACCAAATATGAGATTTCAAAATCCGGGATGAAGCAGCGGAGCAGATGGATGTATTGTGTTGGATGAAAAATAAGAAGCTGAAAAGTTTGTTTTCTGAAGAAGCATCTTGGAGATCAGTGAAACTAATGAGAGGAAGTTTTTGATGAAAGCACTTATTGGGACATAACTCTTTGATTACTAGCTTCGGTATATTTTTGCACGAGGTCAGAGCAAGAAGTGTCACATTAGAAACTAACTGTTCTCTTTTCAGCTGAATTATTTTTTGGAACCTTTTTTCCACCTGCAAAATGAACCCTTTATTGCTTAAATTTTTTTTGCCTGAATTATTTTTAACCTATAACAATAATTATTGAGTTTTTTATTTGATTTTTTTGCACTACTGGAGAAACCCACCTATGAAGCGGTTTTTTTTTTTGATAGTTTAACGGAACTTTTTTCTACTGCCCGTCTTTTCTAACTGCATCATTGATGGATGTCGGTTTTAAAAATACCACTGTAGTAAGTTCAAATATTAAAAATGCTATTAAAAATAGGGTTATTTACATTTATAACCCTAACTTTAGGATGAAAGTGCCAATATAACCCTGCAATCTGAGAAAGTTCTAATTTAACCCTAACTACTTAGTGTATGTGCCAATTTAACCCTAACTACTTAGTGTATGTGGCAATTTAACCCTAACTTTTGAAAAATTTATGCTGATATAACCAAACTTCTTAATTCTGGCGTTGGCCATGAAATTCCGGCAATGACATTAAATGAAATGACTAAAATACCCTTCACTAAAAGCTAAAAGATTGATACTTAAAATACCCTTCATCGTCATCTTCTTCACTGCTGCTCCTCCACCCTTCTGTTGCCGCTTCAATGCAGGAAAACACTGCCGCCGTCATAAAATGACGCCGCCACCGCCGGAATTAGGCCGGAAACACTAGCCGCCCAACCACCGCCACCCACCAGCACCGTTGAGCTATCCAGCCCAACTACCCCCACATCCCTGCCACCCACCACCTCTCCCGGAACCAAATATAGGGTTTTTCCGCCACATCCCCGCCTCCCACCTACATCTACGCCGCCACCACATCCCTGCACTAACTGCAACTAACCTACTCAACAACCAATACATTTAACATCATAAAAGAATGGCCGAATATAGGCTTTGAATTGGTTCGACCCTCCAACGCTGACGAATCCTCCGACACCGTCAATGAATTTGTGGTTGTCGACGAATCCTTCGACCCCATCTCCGGGAAAGAACGCCACTCAGATTTCTCACCTCTGAGTCAGTCGTGGCCAATGAAATCATGGCGCCAATGCCATATTTGAGGACCTTGGACGACGAAGAGGAATTGGAGATCGACGACCTTGGTGAGTCGACCTGATGGCTCGCGGCGGAGGGTCGATTTGGTGGCTCTCAGGTAAAAGGCAGCAAGTACGGTGACAAGTCCAATTTTCAGGTGAATCGAGGCCCAAATCGGAGGAGAAGAAGAAATGAGATGAGCGGAAGAAAAGAATGGACGAAGAAGAAAGGAAGAAGACGGCGGAGGGACTCTTTTCCTTTTTTCCTTTTTTAAGTCAAAGGCAAAACAGTCTTTTTACATAAATCCGACCATAAATCAGTTGACTGAAAAGTCAAACGAGCCAAAGGTTATATTGTCACTTTCTGAAATTGCAGAGTTATATTGAGATTTTCAGTGTAAAGTTAGGGTTATTTTAACGTTTTACTCTTTAAAATATTATTAAAAAAACCAGAACTTCTCGATTCTCGTTGGGAAATTCTGATGAAATCGCCGCCATCCCTCTAATCTCACCACCACCAACATAATCCTCATCATCCGAACACCACCAACGTTAGTATATTTTAAGAGGCACAATAATCATTATCTAAGTTCAACAAAAATCATCATATATTTTTAACCAGTCACAATAAATAATTCAACACAACGAACAATAAAAGAAAAATAAAGAAATTTTGAACCTTTATGATAGAACGTAAAACCCACAAATAATTGTGACTATGTGTATTCATATATATAGTGAGTACAAAGGGTATACAAGGTAGAATCATATATGGAAAAAGATATATACAAAACTAATCAGAAAGGGTATTCCTTTCTTAACCTGATTCTAATTCTTTTAATATTGTATTACCCCCCTCAAGCGAAGCTTGAGAATTGTTGCAACGCAAAGTTTGGACCGTAAGAACTCAAAATGAGGACAAAGTAGACCATTTGTAAATATGTCAACAAGTTGTTGATCTGTAGAAACATGAGCAATCTTAATCTTGCCAGAGGACACCATCTCACGCACAAAATGATAATCAATATCAATGTGCTTGGGTCTCTTATGCGAAACCGGATTCTGAGCAAGAAAGAGAGTACTATTATTATCACACAGCAAAATAGGTGGCACACGTGAAGAAACACGAAAATCATGAAGTAAATTCATCAACCAAGCTAATTCCGCAGCAGTATTAGCTATAGCCCTGTATTCTGATTCTGAACTTGAACGAGACACCGTAGGTTACTTCTTAGCACTCCATGAAACCAAGTTACCACCAAGAAAAATGACATAACCATAAGTAGACCTACGAGTCTCAATACAACGAGCTCAATCATCATCAGAATAACCCAAAACTGGAGAAGCAGATGAATTCTTGCGAAACTGAAGACCATAGTGCATAGTTCCACGAACATAGCACATAATTTGAGTAACATCCTGGTAATGATCATCAATAGGAGCTTGCATATACTGACTGACCGTGTTCAGAGTATAAGAAATATCGGGACGCGTAATGGACAAATATTGTAGTGCACCAACCAAAGAGCGATAAAGTGTGGAATTTCCGAATGGCTTACCAGAAGAGCTTGTAAACTGCAAAAAGCTACAATGGAATAGCTACTGGTGCCGAATTCTGCATCCCGACGCGCAATAAAATGTCCTTGGCCTGTCCAAGGAATAAGCCATCAAAGCTACGAACAACCTCCAATCCCAGGAAATACTGTAAAGTGTCAAGATCGGTAATCTTGAATTCCTGATTAACCCAATCAATAAACTTACGAATGAGATGACCATGATTTCCAATGAGAATAATGTCATCAACATAAACCAGCAAATAAAGTAAAGAGGCACCCTGTGAGAACACAGACAAGGAGGTATCTGCAGAACTGCATACCCAGACCGATAAAAAATGTACTAAAACGTTGAAACCAAACACAAGGTGCTTGTTTCAATCCATAAATAGCCTTGCATAGACAACAAACATGATCAGGATGCATAGGGTCTTTGTAACCAGCATCCTGCTTCATGTAAACCGAGGAATCAAGAACATCATTTAAAAAGCATTCTTAACATCAAGTTGTCGCAAAAGCAAATTTCTGGTGACAACTATGGACAAAATAGTACGGACAATAGATGCCTTCACCATCGGACTAAAAATATGATCATAATCAAAATCAGGTAATTGTGAAAAACCTTGAGCAACTAAGCTGGACTTATGCCGATCAAGTGAACCATCATAATTGTACTTCAAACGATACACCCATTTTGAGCCAACAACATTGACATGTGGCAGATGCAGAACCAATTCCCATGTCTTCTGAGCACGAAGGGCAGCCATTTTAGAGTCCATAGCAGCAACCTATTCAGGGTCCTTGACAACGGAGCGATTACTGCGGGGCTCTGTCTTGGCAAATAAAGAGCTCAATAAACCAGAAATATCATAATCAGATAAATCCTTGTATCGTAAAGAACCAGTGCGAGAACAAGTAGTCATTGGATGCCTGGAAGAAGGGCCCGAAGTCGGTGATGACTCGGACCCAAGGTGGCGGACGCGGAACCCGAGACCACCCCCGAGACCGTTAAAGATGGCAACGACGTGGAGGAGGTTGGAGTCGCAGGAGCTGCCGGTGGTGCTTCCGACATTAGGGTTGCTAGCACATGAGAGCGATGCGCAACTGGTGTCGCCGGCGCATGTAGCTCACGCGTGGCTGGGTGATCGGTGTGTGGATCATCATCAGCTGTGATGGCGGTGTCGGCTGCTGGCGGACATGCTGCTGGTCACTCTGTGGTAAACAAACACAATTTTCTGAAGAACCCTGAATATCCTGTGAAATCTAAAATTTTAAATCCTCCATACTAATAGGTGATTCCAGAGAAGGAGATGGTACGGACACCTCCGATGGTACTGACGAACGCTTTAAAAATGTTGAAACATTCAGTGATGAAGAATCTGTAACATTATCAGTACATGTAGCTGAAAAAAATGACTCATCAAATATGGCATGTCGAGTGATGTACTCCTTCTTTGTAAGAGGATCAAAACATCTGTAGCCCTTATACTGTGAACTGTAACCCAAAAATATACAAAACAAACTCTGAGGGGCTAGTTTATGAGCATCATATGGCCTCAAGTAGGGAAAAATACGACAACCAAATGGATGAAAATTGGAGTAGTCTAGTGTATTACCAAAAATAACGGAGAGAGGAAACTGGCCAAATAAAACTGAAGTCGGTAGTTTGTTAATGATATAGACTGTTGGGAAAAAGCATCATACCAAAATGAACGGTGAAGGCTAGAATGATAGAGTATCAATAAACAAATTTCCGTAATATGACGATGCTTCCTCTTTGCACGACCATTTTGCTCTGGAGTGTAAGGGTATACAAGTTGATGATGAATGCCCTTAGACGCAAAATGAGTTCGCATGCGATGATTCACAAACTCGATTCCACCATCACTCTATAAAACTTTAATGGTGGTAGAAAATTAATTCTCAACAAATACTTCAAATTGCATATAAGCCTCCAGAAAATCAAACTCGCGCCATAGAGGACATAACCAAGTAAACTGAGAGTGATAAATAAAAATGACATAATGAAGATACCCGGCACGAGAGACAACAGGTGAGGGTCCCCAAAGGTCACAATGAACTAAATCAAGTATGTGTGGTGCGTGTTTTAAATTATCATCAAAAGAAAGACGTTTGCCTTTAGTCATCTCACAAGAAGTACATATATGATGAGGCTTAGTCAGTAAGCTAGTAACTGACAAACTAAGAGTCTTATTCAATGATGAAATAACAGAAAAAGGAACATGTTTTAACCAACTATGACATAGCTCAAATAAGGGTTTAGCTCTATTCGAATTAACAAAAGAAACTAAAGTAACATCACCATAGTCTAAAATGTAGAGACCTCCCTCACTGTTTCCTAGGTCCACGAGATCCATGTTAACCTTATTCTGGATGGTGAAAGAAGTGCCATCAAAACAAACAACAACATTTAGATCCCTTGTTAACTTGGCAATAGACAATAAATTCTTGGTAATGTTTGGAACAACCAAGACGTCAGATAAAGTGAATGAATTAGAAATCCGAGAATTGCCAACATGGGAAATATGCAAAGAAGAACCATTGCCAAAATAAACACGATGATTACCGTTATAAGGAGCGACGCTGTCCAAGTTGGAAACGGAAGAAGTCATGTGATTAGTAGCACCAGAGTCCATGTACCAATCAAGAGTGGCATTCAGTTGTTAATAAGATGGTTGAGTTATGTCCGCGGAGTTTGAAACATCATCGCGAGCAACATGTGACAGTTTGTAACAAAATTCAGCAAGATGACCGGGACGATGACACCACTGACAGACATAAGTGGGCCGACCGCCCTGTGGAGGAGCGCCACCGCCGGCCGGCGACCCCCGCCCCTCCCTCGCCCAAAACTGCGGCCTTCTCTTCCTCGGTTAGACTGACTGGACCCCTGTTAAGAAGCAGAAAAAGCATAGGGAGCCAGTCCAGAGGTAGACGAGCGAGCTTTGAGTGAAAATTGTAAAGCCTTAGTATCAACAGCAATGGTATACATAGGAGGTAAATGGTCTTTCATCATTTGAGCAGAAGAAAATTGGGAAAGCTTATCATTCAAGCCACAAAAAAACACAATAGCAATATCCTCATCATTAAGAGTATGACCAAGAACACACAATTCATCAAGAATATCTTTAAAACGAGCATAATATTCCTGAACAGACTGATCTTCTTGACGAACACCATATAAACGATCATAGAGATAAAGGTAACGAGCAAGAGAATTATTCTTATATTTTGTGGCCAAAGCATCCCATACCTGAGCGGTAATGACCATACCATCAACTGCCGACATTGCAGAAGGATTCAGGGATAAAAAAAAGCGGTTCAGACTAGTTTATCTATCTGAATCCAAGCATCAAGAGCAGCAGCATCCTCAGGGGCCTTGTCATCGGATTCCTTGGATGACGAGCTCACAGGTGCAATAGGGCACTTATTCGAACCATCAACATAGCCAATCAATTTGACAGTTCTTAAAACAGAGGTAATCTGAGTACGCCAGTGAGAGTAGTTGGAACCATCAAGCTTGATGGTGATGCAGTTGATCAACGATGGAAGTGTAATGGTCGTCATGAGGAACAAACATGAACAGATCCAAACACAAAAGAAAAATCAAATCACACCAAACGCATAGCAAGCTATTGATGGTAGTGGACGATTGATCTTTCTTTTGTGCGTAAAATTGGAGCAATAACGGACAGAGATGGCGCCGGCAGACGGATAGGCGGCGCGTGTGGAACACGTCGACCGTGTGTGATTGGCGACTGGCGGTGCATGGACGGTGCGTAAGGTGTCGATGTTGGCTCTCCAATCGGCAATCCCCGAAAACCGAGAAGCGACGGTGGTGATCGAGAAAAAGAGACAGATTGGCTGCCTGAGATCGGAAAACGCAAGAAAAAATTGAGACATTTTTGGGAAAAGCCAGAGAATATATAGAGAGACCTGATTGATATCATGATAGAATGTAAAACCCACAAATAATTGTGGTTGTGTGTACTCATATATATATATAATGAGTACAAAGGGTATACAAGGAAGAATCAGATATGGAAAATGATATATACAAATCCAATTAGAAAGAGTATTCCTTTATTAACCTGATTCTAATTCATTTAATATTCTATTACTCTATCTTTGAATTTCATATCTGAAATTAAAGTAAAGGATAGTCTAATGCTTCTTTTTCCAAAATGGTGTGACTCAAAAAATGGAAGAAGGAATAAGAAAAAAGAAGGAAGGGAAAATGAGGGCTACGGCCGTTGGAAAAGAAAAATGAAGGAGAAGAAGAAAAGAAAGAAAGGAGAATAAGAAGAAGCAAGACAAGAAAGGAAGGAAACAACTGAGCGGCCACGGCGGTGGGAAGGAAGGAACAAAAAAAAGTTGAATTCTTTTAGGGGTTTTTAGATGACGTTTGAACCGCTTTCTAAATGGAACTGCCGTCTAAACTTCAATTCAACTGCAATTAAACAATGGTGCACTTCTTATATTCGTTCTGACGTTGTAACATTTCGAAAATGATGGTTAATAGGAAAAAGTTGAATCGATGTTTAATGGAACTGTTATACGCCATTTCTGCACTAGTGTGTATATTAGCAAATATAAAACCCTGTAACATACATCCCTTTGACATCCTTCAAAGACGAGTATGAGTTTAACTAAGCTAAAATGCACCGAAATCGAATGAAACCTGAAAAAATAGAACTTGGAGTCATATTTTATTCCATTCATTTCAGTTTTTTTGTATTTAGGTTTTGTTCTCTCCAACTTATAATCTATATTTTAATAAAATTTAAATTGATATTATTTACTAGCTTCGTTCTGATCTCTTATTCTTATATATTTTTTACTACATGAAATTTTGATTCAATGAGAAATCAGCTCGAAAGAAATCGGAGAATACTAACCTAGCTAGTTGAAATTGGAGAATACTAAACAACATTGCTTAATTGTGTGTTATTAATAGCACAACCAGTACTTCTATTATGGATTACATAACGAAGTAGGGAAACATAAATTAACACACACAATTACATATCCATAAAAGTAAAACACTCCAATCTGAAAATCAGTACATGACCCAATTTATTTAACACGAGGACATAATAGTATTCTAAATTATACAAAATACTCCATATCTATGGAGTACTCTGTGTTTTCATCTCTCGGTGTCAAGCTTAGTGAGCGCCACAGCCGCAGTCAACGCAGCTGCAGCTTGGGCCGCACTTGCACTTGCACTTGCCATCGTTCTCAGCTCCCTCGACTCCCATCACCACAGTCTCCACGAAGCTGCGAGAAATTTAACATGGTATTAGATCTTCTATAAAGTTTTATATAAATCGTATATACGTGTCAAGATATGAAAAGCATTACAAGATAACGTGCTTCTTCTCAGTCTCAACAAAGTCAGTAGTGTAGCTGGTTCCCTTTTTCCTGCAATATTGGAGACAAGAACCCAATGAAAATTGCTAAAATGTATTGAAGGTATTGTTCAAGCATGTGTTCTTAGAAATTAATGTTTCACTTTAATTGCTTATTTAATTTTCACGTGATATTATCGATACATGTCCAACATAGGAAACTTGAAAAGAAAACATTGGTCGATCACTTACACGCACTGGGTACTGTCGGCGCAGTCGCAGTTTCCGCACTTGTCAGTCATTGTTGATGAAAGAAAGCTTGGTTGATAAGAAGCAAAAGGAATAGTTGAAAGTTGTATGAATTTTGCTGTGATTTCAAATGCTGAGGCTGAAGAGTATTTATAGATGGTTGGAGATGCTAAAATGGCAGCTCTGAAAGCTTGAGAGATGGAAAAGTATGAAGGAATCTTAATAATGGTAGGCATGGCTTTCTGTCCTCTTCTCACGTCTGTTTCTTCATGGCATCTTTTATCATGATCACTTATTCACAGTGGAATTACCATTTGAGAAGGTAATCAAGCAGAAACTGAATGAAGAAGAAGATAATTAAGAAGTTTGGATTAAATGCATATGTGATCTCACTTCTTTTTTGTATGTTAATATAATTCTGAGTCTGTGAAAGTGTTCAAATAATACTTGACCCGTATTGATTTGAATAATTCAACTTCTCTGATCACTGATTAGCGATGATTTGAACATTTTCTGTAGAGAGACGATGTAAATTACATAATTGTCCTTGATAATTGAACTGATTTGTTCGGATGAAAAATATTACTTTTTCAAGGGAATCAAGAAAGGAAGCCACTAGCTTATCCATATTCCATTCTCATCTTTCGAGATAAATACATGTAGTAGTAGGGGTTGAGTTATAATGATTTTTGTTAAATTCTAGGATTAAACGTGACTTTCACTTAACATAATATAAAAAAATATTAAAAGTATTTTTAAACTCTTAATAGTATTGACTTGAATAACTGATTATTGATCGACGCTAAAGTAGAATTTATGGCTAAGAGTCTATATAAATGACATAAATACATGTGGTTGTTTGACTAACGTTTTTCAGACAGAAAATAAAACCTCAAGTTTTTGAAAATGCCTATATAACGTTTGACTAACGTATAATTTTTTGAAAAATGCTAAAATAATCCTAAATCGGCTTTAAATTATAATTTAATCTCTCTCACAGTTTTTTGGTAAAAGAAGGAAATCGAATCATAAAAATAGGCATGTTTGTTTGGCAACTCTTAACAAATTGGTTTCAGCCATCACTAACATTGTCACAACACCGCGTCGTCTACCTCCATCCACCAATGCCACCCAATCCAACAACATCATTTTCGCGCCTCGTCGCACCACCGTCACATCCATTGATTTCAGTCACCACTACCACTGCCACTGCCACGGAACGAATCCCCTTCTCCAACCTCCCTTGCCACCATACCCTCCCCTTTTGTGCCTCGCAACCCCCTCTCTTTCCCAGCACCATCGAACTTCATTCTCTTTGTATTTCCACCAAAAAATTCAAGTGGCCCTAGAAAACACCACGTGAACACAATTGCGCACCACTTCTCAGAGCTTTCATTCTCTTTGCCTTCCCTTCCACGTACCAGAAACACCTCAAATCACCATTATTTGGGATTGGTATCCACTGATTTCATCCACCACCATTGTCGCAGAGACGATACTTTGCTTGCTTCCCAAAGTGCAAGAAGAATCGAGAAGTTCTCGAATCTGGAAAGCCCTAGTGAACGAAAATCTGGTCGAATTCGCTGTCGAGTCCTATGACCTTGTTCTTGTCATAAAGCTACTCTAGAGATAGTAGCTGGTTTTACAACGATGATAGTGAGTTCTCGAAGGAAAATTATGATTGGGGTTCTAATGTTTAATAGTTAAAGTGATTGTTCGTGTTCCGCCGGTCAACCCTAGCCCAACTTCTCTTCTGCTTCAAATAGTTCATATCAATTGCCTTGCTGAGTTATCTCTCTATGATTGTATTAATTGACGGACAATCTAAGCTTAGTTATATGGAAATGGGGACCGTGAATTCTCCGCAAAAGAGATTCAGAAGAGAAATGACAATGATTTTTCAAAATAATTTAACAGATTGAATTCAAGGGCGTTTAGATCATTTTAACGTTGGATATACTTGACCGAATTTAACTGCGAGCTCAGGCCCTTGGAAGTTTTTCAGTAACTCGAAATTTTATTGTCACACACAAAAGAACTGAGTTCACAAAAGCAATTTCCAGGGTTTATTTGTCATTTCATCATTGTCTAGTATTGATCGATTTAGAATGCAAGTTCTGGCCAACTTTATGTTATTTCTATACTTCCATAAAATTTTGGAGTCATATTATCACAATAAAAAAATGGATGTTACAAGAGCTCTTTTTTTTCTGAATTTTATTTAAGCTTAAATTCTCTCATATTAGCACCCAGTAAACAATTGAGTGTTACAAAAATATATTTTTTCTAAATTTTTATTTAAGCTTGAATTTCATCATATTAGATAGGCAAAGTCTTGAGAAAGACCGTCTTTCCATACGCTTATGGAATAACAGGGTTTATTTATTATAATAAAAGGTTAGAGGTCTTAGTTGCAATATTAAAATTTTATTATGCAACATGTAATAGTTATAAAGTTTATAACCCGGTTCATGCAACCCGAAAATTTTATCTTTATTTTTTCTAATTTACACTTTAAATCTTGATTTTTCCATGACTTATGGAAAGATCGTGTTTCAAGAGACGGAGTCTATTAGATAAATATTCATGCGTAAAAATGGTTTAGTTTGAAAATGCAATCTTTTAACATTAGTAGTAAATTTTTTAACCTTAAAATTGTAATTGGTAACTATTCTATTATGTTTCAAAATTTAAATATAGCTTATATAAAATATTTGAGCAAAAATGTAAGTACAGGGTTAAAACAAAAAATATCATATCTAAGTTTTAACGAAGTATCACAATTGTTCTAACATATTTGGAAAGACCGAGACAAACTCATTTTTTTAATAAAAAACAATCAATGTCTATCAGCGACACTGTACTTGTAACAGTTTCATACTTAAAAAGTCATTTTTCGATGACAGAATGATTCATGCAAAACGTAACAAACTAAAGAGAGACGAGCACTTCTCACTTCTCCACAGGAAAAAACACTCGTGGAAACAAAAATGCCATCAAATACCGAGATTTTAAAACCAACACACACGTCTAGTTACAAGAATGGGTGTGGTAACTCTTAACCTGCGCCCTATGTGGACGTAGCAAATCCAAACCCGTGATACTAAAACAGCAAAATTTTGAGGTTACTGCAAACTGGATCAAACGTTGATTCTTAACTATTAGATCACATCTTGGTATTGAACTACATCTTTGAGGCAATCAAAGAAATGAGTAATCTGAATCTTCTTCTTCCCCGAATAAATTGCTTCGGCTTCTCCTCCGTGTTCACCTTGAGCAGCCATTTCAACCACCAAGTAGACCGTCTTGATTGGCAGCTGTGACAGCAACGGCAAAACAGTTAACTGATCGAGTGTGTAACACAAAACAGATGATCTGTTTTCAATTTTGACAGCCATTTAACTTGCTACAAGCTGCGACAGCCATTTAACTTGCTACAAGCTGATGACTTCTAATGACCATCTGATTTCAATTTTGTTACGAGACAAAATTTATCACATCAATGTAGTCTTGGGGGGAAAAAAGAGATATAAATGAAGGGTTCTCAAGGTTATTACGAGATGGAGATTATCACATCAACATAGTCCTTGAAAAAAGAAGATAAAGAATGAAGGGTTCTTACATGACTGAGTGCCTCCGCAGCTGTATCAACATCGTCATCAGAGAAAACCCCAAGATGCTGTAGCACCTGAAGAAGGCACATTTTGAATGATAGTCAGCAAATGAAGGAAAATGTGCATCCAAGTGAACTTGGGGGAAGAAGACAACAGAAATATGAAAAAGGCAAGGATTGTAATAGCTACACATCTAATGCACGGCAATCATAGGTTGCGGTGGAGCAACCTCAACATAGAGGCAAGAACGGCAGAAAGCCCCCAAAAGCAAATTAAAAAAACATGAATTCAATTCAAATCCAACTATTACAAATTAGTGAATTACCTTTCTAGCATCTTCCCTCTCCAAGGTAGGAACATGGAAAGTGACTTTGAAAGCATCACATATACCAATCATCCTCAAGAAATCAAGTTCACTTGTGGTTCCAAGTACAAGTACTTTTTTCCCCTGGAATCAAGAGAGTGAGATGAGACAACATTTTCAAAACACACACGATCAATAGTAATTTATTCAAGTTAACAGTAATTTATTCAATGACACGATCGATTGTGTTATTTTTAAGAGCATAACATGATAATGTGATGACAACCACAGCTGTAATAAGCCAATAAACGACTTGCATAATTTGATGGACAGAATAGTAAACTCAGGACATCTTAAGCAGCAAATGAGCTTAATAACTTAGTGGTGGAATAATACACTTACTTTTGGAGGCAATTGCTTTAAGAGTATCAACAATGTCTGACTTATTAAATTCGAAAATCGAGGACCAATTGGGATATATTCTATTAGCCTGCATAGAAATGCACAAGATTATTATTGTTTTGAATAAGTTAAAGGACGAATAAGCAGCATTCAAATGTCAAACAGATTACGATACCTTTCAATGTCATCAAGGATGATGACGCTTAGTGGTGACTTATAGGCATCTTCAAATACCTGCCAGTATAGATTTTATGGCCCGATTAATTGTATCTCAGAGATGCACTTTTATTAAAAATGTTAATAAAGAAAACAACAAATACTCCAAAACTAAGCCTTGCCCACTATGTAAGGTTGGCAACATGGATCATACTCTGACACCACTGAGGGCAAAACTTCTTGTCATTACTAACTTTTATCATCAATTGGCTAGAATTCCAATGTTTTCCATATTAAAATGTGTCGCTATATAGCATGATTATCCAAAATTAACTAATAGGCCAATAGCTAGTTGTCCGGATGGTGGAGACTTAGGTAGCAACCAAAATAGAGAGCAAGAGTAAAGAAACAGCATTTGGGCCTAAAATTCCTCAATACTCAGAACTGAAGTAGCCAAGAAAGATAGATAAATGTGCAGAACCTTAACAATCTTGGCGCATTTACTGCTTTCGCTGAGTCCAAGCATTGTTTCAGCAGAAACCTACAAGCCAGAAACAAAAATACAATAAAGATATTCAAAAGATAATTTTTCATAAGTCAATGATTGTTACTATGTGAGGTAGTAACTTACAACTTTAACATAGGGAAAATCACTTTCAATGCCTATAGTTGCTGCCATCGCTGTCTTACCACTGTTTAAGACCCAAAAGTAAGCAGATTGTAAGTCTTTAAAGTTGCAGTCTAAAGGCGTACTGCTCCATACACGTGACAAGAAGTATGTGTAACAAGTAAAAATAATAAAGAATCATTACCTGCCACTTGGTCCTTCAAGAAGGATAGTCATAAGTGGGCTCCCTACGCTGACTTTGACTTGTTCTGCCAAAACCATGGCTTTTCCATAAATGTGGGCATGTCGTTCACCACAATCAACAATCCCGTTGGTTCTGCAATTCAAATTAAGTTATAAAGTAGGTAATCCTTTTCAAATCAGTACATTGTCCGAAGCTAAAAATGAGTACTCGCCACTATTTTAAATGTTACTAAGAAGAGACTTGGAAAGATATTTGTAGCTTTGCCAAGATTAATTAGTCCATTCAATGAACAAACTCTGTAGATTTTTTTACTATAATCTAGTGAATCGTACCTGCAGCGTTCAAGGTCATCAGTGGATGCTCCAAATGCAGGAACAACTTCATGAAGAGCATGTAGAAAATCATCCATTGTGACTTTTATACTTTCCTCATCCACTGGTTTCGTCAGATCATCCAGACTCAGTTGCCGGTTCAAGGCAAAAGAAACAGCACTTTTCACGACACCTTCAAGCTCTGCCCCACTATAATTTTTGGTCCTTGCAGCTGCAATCAGAAGAAGGAAAGAAAACTACAATGTAAATTCTATCCCTGTAATAGGTAAATTTCACTCTTCTATAGCATTCAACGAATCGAATTTTTGCCCTGTCAAAAGAAATGTAAGATAATTCACCTAGAGGAAAAGGTCATGTCAAACAAGTAATACATACATTTCTCACTCTATCCAATTCAAGTCATGGATGCAGATATAAATCAACATGAAATGCAGCAAAGCAAGTATAAAAACACAAAGACAATTGAGAAAAGTATAAAACTCTCATGAAAGGGTGAAAGAAGCCTTTTTATTGGATACTCATTAATCTGAAGACATGAAATTCCCAACAGAAATTTCTGAAAATATTCAAAAAGGGGA
>JAULKM010000011.1:11438450-11462839 GCA_032355605.1 Rubia tinctorum | reverse complement strand
AATATTATGGTGAGACGGAGGATTTAAACACAATTTTTTGAAGTTAGGAGATAACATGGGGTACTTTTTGTAATTTTATTTTGTTCCTTGTCTCACCATAAGTTATGATGAGACGGTCTCATATGAGTCTTTCTCTATCATCTATATATATATGTGGGTGCAACTCAACTAATTGATGAATAACTAACTATTTAATAAATATACTACTCCCTCCGTCACAGCATAAGTTGCACGCAATCTTTTTCACGGTATTTAACAAACATGTTTGACCGCTAATATGTTTAACTACGTATAATATCGGCAAATAAAAGCTTGATATTGAGAAACTATTTATTATGACGAATCCAACAATATCACCCACAATAATAATATTATTTATATATCTATTTAAATATGTGATCAAAGTTAGAGAGCGTTGACTGTCAAATAGTTAGTGTGCAATTTGTGTTGGGTCAGAGGGAGATGGAGTATATGAAACTATCAAATTAACAAAATAATGGCCGACAAGGCATCATCAGAGTGTCTATCTCTATCACTTTGCTTTGCTAAAGTCTAAAAATATGCATGGCACATTTTTACTAACTTTGACATAAAAGAATATACTTATAACTAGGTGGTGACTAGTACTATTATCAATTTTATGAATGTTTATATTTAATTTAGTTCATTACAATTCAAGTAAATTAACTTTAATTTAGATAAGCAAAAAGAAATATGTATTTAGTTTCTTAATATGATATATTATCATCTTCTTTTTTCGGAATTTTCTTATCTCAAGATCCCGAAAAGCTGAATTTCATGTTAATTTTCGACATCAATGTTGTTGGACAATATTTCACCACGTTAATCTCAACTAATGAAAAATTAAATTACAGATATTGTAAATAATCCAAAGTTGGAGGGTATCAAATTGTAATTCGCCGTAGTTTTTTTTATTATATTGATTTAGTGTCGTTTACTTTGAATAAATTGGTGGAAACTTTACCTTTTCAATGACCAAAATGATGGCCGACCGGAAAGCATTTTGTAAAACTTAGAGAGCATATTTGAGCTTGGGTTCAAAGAATACATTGTGGGGGCAACATGTCACAAACATAACCTATATGGGTTCAAACGAATTCAGCCAAAAATAAAATGCTTTTCAAAGATTTTGTGCTCCTAAAAGTGATGAAATTTTAGGATTAGTTTTTCAGGGAAAGGAAGCATTTCTCTAGGAAAAGAATAAATTTATATAATGGGATGCATAGTCAGAAGTACCTGGTTCTCCACCCCTTCTAGAAATGGACTACGCAAGATATCACATATAATGTTTTTTTTCTTCCAAAACACTCATGGTGATGAGTGGGAAATGAATAGGCTCACCTAATGTTAACCAAAATAAAAAAGTACATCAGTAGATTCCCAAGATATAGCACAATTATAAGGTCAAGCGAAGTGGTGGACCATATAAGTGGAGCTAGTATTACACAGCTACAAGGAAGGGTCTTGATTGGAGGTGTTTCCGATGTAAAAACTCCACCCCTCGTGTTGAATTCACCTCGGCCAGACCTCCATTTAATCCATATCTTAACTATCAAAAAAATCCTGAGCATTTCCAGTTGTAAAATGTTGGTGCTGAATGACTAGGACCTATTGTACAGTGTATGCTCGCAGAGATGGAAGCTGCAAGGCATTCCCCTGTATGAACATATGTTCTGAGATTGATGTTGTTGTCAAAAAGTTCATGCACTGGTTCATTCAAATTGGGCGGCTGAAAGTGTAGCTAAGCAAAGTGATGAGCTGCCTGATTTTGTTCTCTGAAAACATGTTGAAACTTAACCTGATGACGACCTTTTAGTCTTTGGATTTCCCAGATCAATGGCACCAATCTCCATGGGATGAGTGTCTCCCTGAACGTATTGTATTGCCTGCAATGAGTCCGATTCAACCATGAGTGACAAGTAATTTCTTTGAATACATATAAGCATACCTAAGATACATTGGGTCCGTGCATTATTTAATGAATGTTTTACCCATAAATGTCACATTTCCATCTTTGTCTCTGACAATGAGACCAGTTGATGGAAAATTGCCATTTGGGCAAGAGGCATCCGAGTTAAGCTTAAAGTCAGTATCCGGAGGATACATTTATGAGCCTTGATAATCTTGATTTTTTTAAAAGATTACATACAAGCAACGAAATTACATATTAACATACTAATCTAAGATCTAACTAGGAGACACCACCATTGAATCTATTAAAACTCAATGCAGCCTTAAACTCCATCCATTTGAGTAGCTTGGGACGCCCTTCTAGGAACACCCAAACGCTGCACCACCAACGAACCGCTGCCATCGAAACCGGTTGCACTATCACCATCATCGACCACCTGCAGGTTGGAAAACCACAACATATCCCACCGACATTGTCTCATGACTCTAGGTAATCCCCATAAAAAAATTGCTCTACTATTCACAATTCTTGAAGGGTTGGTGTTTTGAACCCTAGACCCCTTAATTATAGAGAGTGTTGCTTATCACTAAACCAAACCCAATTCACTTAATAATATTAATTGTAAGAGGTAGGAATTTTTGAAAAATCCCCTATACAATGAGAGAGAGGTAGTCAGACTTCTTTACCTAAGGATTCATGGAGAAAATGGATGTGCAAATTCTATACATCTTTTTTTAATTAATGGGATATGTGGTTTAACATTTTCAAAAATCGATCTGTTTCTAGATGTCCATAGTATCCACGCCATGGAACCGATGATCTAGATAAGAGAGGCAAGCTTCATGTGAGCATTGACCATAATGTACTACCCCTCTCGAGCTTCCAGTACAGCTTCAAAGTGAAGCTTTGAATCACCCTCTCCATGTTTATGAAGGAGAGGTTATTTTGTGATAAAGGAGAGCAAAACGGCTGCCAAGCCTTCCAATGCCTTTTTGGAGGTATCTTCAGAATCACCCCACAGAATGTCCCTAAACCATTTCTCCATTTGTTTAATTATGTGCTTAGTTGGAGACATAACACACCATATGTGTTGAGTTATATATGCTAGTACATTGTTTATTAAAACTATTCTACTAGCCATATTCACCCATTTAGTTGTCGATTTATTGATTTTATCTCTTATATTTTCCACTCTGGGCTGAAAGTAGACATTATTCTTTCGGCCTTTGAAGAAAGGGACTCCCGTATGGGTGAAGGGTAATGTTCCTTGTTTGATTTGGGTGAGATTCTTCATCATTGCAATTTTATTTGAGCTGGTTTGGTTGCCCCATATAAATAGCACTCTCGGTGAAGTTCACTAGCTGGCATGAATAATTTTGATAGTGATTTAGGAAGTTAACCAGGTTTTTGATGGATTTTTAGTGGGTCTAATGAAAATGACTGTATTGTCTGCATAGGATAATTGTGTGATATTGAGCGAGTGTGCATGCATCCAAAATCTATCTATGTAATTGATCTCAAACATATGTTTTAAACCTCTATTAAGTAGGTCTGTGATGAAATTGATAAGAATGGGAGGGGGGGGGGGGTCTTCTTGTTTGACACCCCTTGATGGTTTGAAAAAACCATATAATGTGCCGTTAATAAGAAGAGAAAACTAGGCTGAGTTTATGTTTCTCAGAACTAATGCAGTAAAATGACCATGAAAGCCATATTTTAGGAGCATTGAATTTAACATAGGCCAAGAAACCCTTTCAAATGCCTTAGACATGTTTAATTTTACTATTATGTTTAAGCTCTAGTTTCTTTTATCTAAGAGTCTCACAATTTCTTGCACAACAAGTAGATTGTCTGTAATTTCCCTTGTATAAAAGAGGACTGCTCTTGTGATATGCATGTGTTGAGTAAAGGTTTCAACCTTTCTACTATCACTTTAGATAGGATTTTGTTCACAAAATTCGACAAACTTATAGGTCTATACTCAGAGAAAGTGGCTGGTGTTTTTACTTTGGGAACTAAAGTGATTATAGTACTGTGAATTATTTGGGTATTAGAACCCCATTCATAAATTCTCTAACCACACAGAAAAAATCATCTTTGATAACTTCCCATGAGGCTCCATAGAAACTTCAGTTAAAATCATCAGGCCAAGACACCCTATGTTACACATTATAGAGTGATAATTGGTTTTTACTTACATAAAAATTAATGTGGCAAGAGCACAAAGGAATATTAATAGAACACTCAAAATTAATTGGTACGTATAGTTCTAATATGTTTCCTTTTAGCACTCAAAATTAATTAATATGTATAGTGCTGATGTGTTTTTTTTAGGTTAAAATGAATTTATTGATAATCAAATAATGGTGTTACACATTGTGTGATGTGATCCCATTGAAAAACATCATCTCCAAATCGTTTGGCATGGATAGTCAGTTTGTGAATTATTACATTGTCCTACCTTTCGATCCAAGCCATTTTTGGACAATAGTGTGTGAGTGTCTATTTTATATATTAATTCAGTTTTATCATATTTTATGTTATACTAAATAAAAATACATAACTTTAAATACTCCTACAGTTCTAAAAATAATATATCGTAATAGTTTTTAAATTTTTTAAATTAAAATAATATATCCTAATGGTTTTTTGAATTTATAAATAAAAATAATAATCAGAATTATTGTGGTTATTTAAGTTTGAAAATATATATTTATACATTTATAAAATTTTAAATAAGATAAAAATAATTTTCTTGTACTATATAATTCAAATATGAATTTAGATAGAGAGTTAATGAAAAATAAATAATCTTTTAATCTTTAATGATAAAATATTGTGACACGTCATATTGAACTTTGGTTTAAGATGCTTACATTGGAAACTAAAGTTTGATCAATCTTTGTTATTAGTATATTTTAATTTATGTCACACATAAACCCTATAGTAATTCACCATGTGGCTCCTATAATTGTGGATTACCCTCCTTTGCATTGGAGATACTCTAATACTTTGAATTTTAATTGTAACAATATGACAAGTTATACCGAAGTTTGATTTCCGCTGCTTGCATTGGAAAACAAAACTTAATCAATTTCTATCGTCAATACTTTTCTATCCTTGCCATAGTAAAGCCCTGTAATAATCTGTCAAGTGGACCTAAAATTTATGGACGACGTTTTATTGCATTGGAGATGCTCTAAAAACACACAACACTCAATTAGAGGGGTCACTTTGATTTTTGTACAAGTCACACTGACTCCCATAATTGACTGTTGCATTGGATATAACTTTTGATGTTGAGAGTCCCTTCATATGACGTGGATAGAGAAGTTTACCGAAGTTATACTTGCATTGGATTTCACCTAACCGCACTAAAAGAGAAAGCCTAATTAAAGTCTCCTAATAGAAGGCGATTTCATTTTTTTCTTAAAACCAATTTCTTGAGACTGTTCCAAGCTCAGAACACATGAATTTTGGACCCTCGATACATATAAAGGCGGTTAATCAATTTTTAATGCGATTATTTTCAAACCACCTTTGATTTCAAACCAATTTAAAGGCAATCTGACATAGTGAGTTTGTTCGATACTTGTTTCGAGTTCGAAATCAAGGATCCGACCGTGTTCCGAATTTGTAAGGGGTTGTTACCTTCATCTGTAAAGGTCTAAAATGTCTTCTGCGCTCGGAAGAGCATTTGGACCACGTTCCGAGTCCTGAAGATTTTGCCCACTAAGTGTAAGGGCCTCAAATTTGATTTCCGAGCTCAAAACTAGTTAGTAGTTTAATGAACTAGGTTTGCTTCAAACATATTTCATTTTTAAAAAACTCCATCTTTGGAATGAAAATCTACTTTGTTTCTTCAAGGAGCAACTAATTGGGTAAGGTAAGTCTACACATTCATAATTTCATATATAGATGTACATCCATAAGGTAGGAGTGACTTGTGTTGAATTTTTGTTTAGGGTTTATGTTAATTTTTGGGTTATGTTTTATATGAATGGGTAAACTTTGTGGAGATACGTAATATGTAATTGGATGTAATTTTAAGTCTTGAATGTTGTTGAATTAATGATTATTAGGGTTTAGGTTGTTTTTAGGGTAATGCATATGTTGCCATTTCAATGTTGGAGATACGTTGGTGCTATTAAATCGCACAGGGCTCCTTGATAATGATCTTAGGAGCTCTCTCAATCATCTTTATTTGGTGGAATCATTTATTGTTTTGGCATTCGAACATGCATCAAAGAATGGCGTGGTTCGTGCATGATGTCCATGTAAGGATTGGAGGAATGATGAATATTTGGGGAGAAGAAGTTACGCGAACATCTTGTTATTTTGGGGTTTCAAACAACTTACTCCTCTTGGGTGTGGCACATTGAGTTTGTGATATAAGAACATGTTAAAAGAACGGAGGCCGATGAATTTCATGAGATGGTGGAGGATGTTGTTAAAGAATTTCACAGGAAACTTGAGGTTCTAGAAGCGTCGCACAATGACCAAAGGACTTCCTTGTATACAAGCTCCAAGTATTCTGTATTGAGTGAGACTCCGAGAATGATGAATTTGAAGGCCAAATTTGGGTGGACGGATAAAGGTATGACAGAGACTCTTGAACTATTTAGGAATTATTACCCAAAGGTAATATAATGCCTGATAGGGCATGGGTATAAAAAACGCTTCTTGTCCCATGTGATTAGAGTTGAAAATAAATCCACGCATGCCCCAACGATTGTATGTTATACCGGGGAAAGGAGCATGAGACCAGAGAAAGTTGTCAGGTGTGTGGTGAGTCTAGATACAAGCTAAAGCGTGGTGAGATTGTCATTGGTACAGAAGTAGGGTTGACATCTAAGAAAAAGACACCCGATAAGGTCTTGTGGTATATGCCTATCATTTCATGGTTGAAGAAATTGTTTACGTGTAAGGAAGATGCTAAGTTGTTGCGTTGGCATTCTGAACGTGTTAGACCGGAAGATGATGTGATCTGACATACGTCAGACAGAGAGCAGTGGAAGAAGCTTGATCGCATGTACCCAGAGTTTGGAGCCAAACCCCAACACTTAAGGTTAAGCTTATCAACTAATGGGATGAATCGTTTTGGTAATATGAGTAGCACACATAACTCTTGGCTTGTTATGTTAGCGATTTACAGCCTTCCTTCGTGGATTATAATGAAACGAAAGTATATGTTTTGTTGATGATGATTTCAGGACTGAGAAACTAGGCAATGATATTGATGTTTACCTTTCTCCACTTGTTGATGACTTGTTGGCATTTTTCAGCGATGGTGTTCGCACCTATGATGGTAGTGTTGAAGAAGAATTTACATTAAAGACCTTATTAATTTGCACCATTAATTATTTCCCCGCGTATAGGAATTTATCTGGATACTCAGTGGAAGGGAACTTTGCATGTCCTGTGTGGTGAGAGGGAAAAGTCTTTATCAGTTGAAGCACGGATGTAAAACTATTTATCAAAAGCATATGCGGTTTCTCCCTGATGGCCACCCATGGAGATTGGCGAAGCAGTGGTTCAACGGAGAACTTAAGGATAGGGGATCTCCAACAACCCTATTTGGTCACAATGTTTTTGAAAGGGTTAGGAATTTTCCTTACAATTTTGAAAAGGGGAAGTGAAAAGTTGCACATTAAGGAAGTTGGAAACAATACTCCTTTTTTCCGACTACCACATTTGAAGGAATTGGAGGCCAGGCACTGTCTCGATGTAATGCACATTGAGAAGAATGTTTGTGATTCTTTGGTTAGAAAAATTTTAAATACCCCTATTAAAACCAAAGATTATTTGAAGGCTCGACTTGATTTAGTAGAAATGGGTATTAAGAAGAGTTTGGGTCATGTGGCTAAAGGCGATAGTTGTTGTCTTCTCCCAGCTTGTTATTCCATGTCTGAGCAGGAGAGAAAAAAATCTTTCCATGAGACCCTAAGTGGTGTTAGGGTTCTCGGTGCCTATTCGTCAAACATAAGTTCATGTGTATCTTTGAATGAGTTGAAACTAGTTGGTTTGAAATCTCGTGATTGCCAAAACCTAATGAAAGAATTGAATGCCATTTCCATAAGGTAGTCACTGGCACCCCATGTGAGGTTGTGCATTACTAAGTTGTGTTTGTTCTTGAAAAGTATTTGTTCAAAAAGCATTAGTGTTTCCAAACTTGACCGTTTGCAGGTGAGGATTGTGGAAGTTTTTTTGTTGTATGGAGATTTACTTTCCTACATCATTTTTTGACTTTATGTTCCACTTGATTGTTCATTTGGTACGGGAAATCAAGCTATGAGATCCTGTATTCTTGAGATGGATGTACCTCTTCAAGCGGTGTATAAAAATCTTTAAGTATTTTGCGAAGAACCGATGTCGGATGTAAGTAGTGTCCTGTGCTATGTGGTGGATGAGGTGATCGAGATTTGTACTGAATGTTTGAAGAGGTAGATTCTTTGGGTGTTCCACGATCTAGACATGAGGGGAGGCTTGGGGGTCAGGGGGTAAGACAAGGAATACTATTGAGGCCGACAACGAAAGATTTAAATGTGGTGCATCTTTATGTTATGAGGAACCACAATTATGGTGTCCTATATACTGAGATCTATATGGATGAAATAAGATTAGCGAATCCGAATTTCAATGAATCTCAAGTTCTACAACGACACACTGCAACGTTTGTAAATTGGCTTCGAAGTCACTTAGAGGTAGGCAGTCATCCCAAAATGGTGAAGTGGCTATTACATAGACCTCTTGGTATAGTTATCTCATTCATAGGGCATGACATTAACGGCTTCACTTTTGCCACTAAGTTGGTTGATGATAAGGTGTGTCTCAGAATAGTGGTCTAACCCTTGTTTCGAAGACCCTTCACGTTAGAAGTGCAAGTGATAGCAATCCCATGTATGCAAACACTTGTTACTTTTGGACAATATTAGAAATTTTGGAGTTTGAATATGTGACCCTTCGTGTGCTCGTATTCAAATACCAATGGGTTGATTTTCATAGTGGGCAACGAATGAAGACAATGTGATTCACATTGGTTGACCAATGTCCGATTTGTTGGAGAGATAATCTCTTCATTTTAGCCTCACAAGATCATCAAGTTTTTTGTGTGCAAGATTCCGTTGATCCAAGGTGGGAGGTTGTTGTCGAAGGTAAGATGAAATTTTTTGAGGAATTTGAGCTTGAAGATGTTGTTGGTTTCGATAAAAATGGTTTGATGGGGATCAATGACGAAGAAAATTTTGCTCGAAGAGGATGATTCGAGTTTATGTCACTATTTAGGTTGCACAGACCATGAATAAGGTATTTGGGATACTGACCGATGAAATATCAAGAAGAGAAGAAAGGCAAAGAAAACAAAGCAAACAAGGAAGAAACGTAAGTCGAGAGAGATGTAAGTCTTTTAATTTTGTGTGTTAACTATAAGGACCAATCAAGTTCCAAACTCAAAACTTAATCGATAGGAATGGTCATGTGTTGAATTTGAAACCTTTTTTTGCTGTGCATTTAGCTATTTGTCCTCTAGTAACAATATCAACATTTAGTGCATTCACATTGTATTTCAAGGAATTTAAAACAAGTAAATTTCTAAAAATTTAAAAGTTAATAATCCTAAACCACGAAATGAAACATAATATGAATGCTAATAAAATGTTTGTTTCCACCACTAGGGAACATCATAAAATCCTAACAAGCTTCATATACTAGTAAACATATCCGAGAAGTTTAGGCCAAAGAGCCCCTCGATGAGCATGCTCTCCTTGAAGATGCATATTCATGTTCAGAAGTACGTTGGTGACTCTCTAGCTTCCACACCCGCTCTCTAAATTGCGATATTTTGCTGCGCATCCACTTGTAGCAAGTTTTGAATCCCTTTATGAACTTGGAGTCCGATTCCTCTAAACCACAAATAAAAAAAAGTGTTAATAATATTGAAATTGTAAAATGTCATAAACAAGAGTTTAAATAACCGAACTTTTTTCTATCCCCAACCGCTTGATATGCTCGGTTACATCGCATCTCTTGAGGCACAACTTTTTCTAAAAAAGAACCAACTTCTTCTTGACAAAGTATTGCTTGTCAAACCATTTCAAAGGTTTCTCCTCCCCATGCAATGACATACCTTCCACACACTTCAAAATTAAAGTTATCAAGTTTCCACAGGGGAGACTCTTTATCGCCTTCTTCAATAAAGCAACCCACATCATATATTTGAATATAGCCGTCCCCAGATTAATTCTCTCATCCTTAATAATAAAATTAAATATTTATAGGGTGGTATACATGGGCTCCGTGATATGGCTAGGTGTCGTTACAATGCATCTAGGTATCATCTCATACATAATCCGTTGGTCTATTGTGAGGTGACCTACATTAAAACACTCCGGCCTCCCAATATTGTGAGCGTTCCTATGAAAATATCTAACGCTACACTTAAACGGGTCAACATTTGCGTGATCGGTGTCTAGAGGCCATTTCTCCCTATGATATACATTATCTTAAGGGCTATCCATGTCAAACAGATACACATTTTGTGGACCCTTATAAGGAAACTCAAGTAATTGATTTATTATCCAAGGACTTATGTCTATGCTGAACTCGTTCAGGCCATCAAATTTTAGTACGAGATCGGCTAACCCTATACTATTATAAACGTTTAAATCAATCACATAATAATCTAGCAATTTACCACCCTCTCTTAAAGCAGCATATCTATTTTGTGCGGGAAGCGAAACAAACATCGCAATTTTGTACCTCCGATTGTTCTATTGAGAGCTCCAGGATAACTTTGCCCTACCTTTTCTGTTAGAACCTTGCACGATTAGATGAATCCATTGATTTTTGAGTTTTTACTGGTATTGATTTTGAAATTGGGGGTGGAAAATTTTGATCTAGTGCCGGAAGAGATAAATTATGGTTGTTGATTTAGGGATTATGAGATTGGCAACCTGTTTTTTATGTATGCATATCAGTTCTGAGCTCATAACAAAGATGAACCTTCATAACCAAGACCAGAATCATGGTTCTAGACTCATTTTGGAAAAAATCTATGTGTTTTGGACCCAAGGAGTATTGGAATCAACATTCGAGCTCGGAACTCAAGTTCCGAGCTCAGAACACAATTACTCGGCTCTTACTAATGTGAATCCCTACCTTGTTCCGAATAAGGAACCTCTTCAGAGCCACATTTACACTGGTCCGACGAGATTACGAGCTTGGAAGTGTCTCATTTCTTGTGGTAATTCCATTTCAGAGTGCATATTCATCAAAAGATATTTGAAGTTCAAAATTGTTACAAATTGGTGTAAAACAAACATATGATTAGGGATAATACTGCGACACTACTTAAATATCCAAGTGAAGTCATCACAAATGTATAAAAGGTTACAAACAACAGAGTCTACTAGATTCAAGGTTACAAAAACCAACTAATCCATTCTAGTGTTTTCACTTCAAATAATAATCTAATTGTCTTTATTAGTATCCTCGGTGAACATTTCATCTATTTTGGAGTCAGTTGCATCGTTGTTGACTCCACCCTCATTCTCTTCAGCTTCATTCTCAATTTCTTCATCATCTTCTTCATTCCCATTGTCGTTGGAGAAAACAGGCATGAAATTAGGCATGTTCACTTCATATCCCGGGTCAATGTGGAAGCCCAATGATGCAACAAATTTGGCATGTTTAGATTCCACCGCTTCCACCACCGCATTCAAGGCACTAATGTCCAAATGAAGACATACATGTACCTACTAATCGTGCACTTCAATGAACTATGAAGACCAATAAAAACACATGTACACATATATGTCAATATAGGTAACCATAAAAACATAAGTTAAATACTTCATATTGAATTAACTCATGAGATGAACATGCATCGCCCCTCTGCATTGTAGCATCCATCGTTCTCTTCGCAGCTCCTGAAACAGTGCGATACTCATACTTGCTATTGAACCCCAACCTAAATGTTTGTGCTCCAACCACCCCATGTCACAGTATTCTACACGCAAAGATTTATCTATCTGTGTAACCCCTCACTTCTTTACCATAGCTATGATCAATCCTTCGTAGGCGAGATCTTTCTTTTTCCTGGCCATCGCCTTTAGCATGTAATTAACTATTATGTTCCTCGGGTTTATTTTAATTCATTCCATTACGTAATAAAACAACATTAAATTGCCTATTGTTGGTTCACAAGCATGCCCGCCCGAAGGAAGTACATTCATACAAACCACTCACATACCAACCGTTGGTCAACTGTTAAACCCTCACGTCATATTTCTCAGCATGTCCCGGGGTAGTACCCTCCCTATGAAAATACTTCCTACCCATTACAACTGGGCAAAGTGGGGTGTACTCCATAATAGTGGGCCAACTCTGTTGGTGGAAAATTTCTAACGGACCATGGACATCCTAGAGCACACAAGTAAAGGGGTTCATATAGTCGCAACCTAAGACCTCATTAATGGTAAAAAAAATGTAACGGGTTTCAAAACACCATTCACCTTAATGAGGTCATGATTATTTTGACTATTTCTTAGGTTAACATAAAATTGGAGCACTTCATCATAATGGCAGGCTCGTCTAATTTCTAAAATTTGTCAAATTGGGAGTTCTTAAAGTACTTCAACAAATACCTTAAACACAATTGTCCAATATATGAGCTAAGAACCACCTTAGGATGACAACATTTGTGACGTTGGAAATCGACATACCTTTGTTCAGCCAACTCATTGAAGAGCTTCGTAGATGACCTTTGCTCAACAAAATATTGGTGACTCATAGATGAAGTGGCTCCCTTCGACTTACCACCATGACTTCTAGCCATCTTAGATCAAAAGCAAAATTTCGGATGTTAAATTTCGAATAAGATTGGTACGGGGGCTAGGGTTTCTTGAATTGGGGTTTGTCTGAAAGTAATCAATTTGGAATTTTTTATACCCAGTATAAGTTCCAAGTTTGGAATACTGTCGTGCGTATGTTTGCAAGGCAAGAGCAACTTCCGGACTCGGATTCTTTTCCCAGCTTAGTTTCGAGTTTGCAACGTGTCTGACAGGCCAATAGCTTTTAAGAGCAACAAAGGCATTTCGAAACACTTTTAATGACATTTTAACGTTCACATTCTCTCTTTTTCATTCCCAAAACCCTCTTGTCCCTCCCCTTCTTCAATTCCTCACCAATTTTCTTCCCATTTTTTATTTCTAAAATCAAATTGTATTAAACCCTGGTTCATTCCCTCTATAATTCTCATTTCTGTAAATTACCTAACTAGTGGGAAGATTTGGGGGCTAGGGTTTTTCTTCATAGAGTGATTGGGGGGAGGGAGGGGGTGTCATATCAAGTGTAAATGCATTTCATATGATGAAAAGGTAAAATCACTCCTTTTAGACTAAATATGTGGTTTCAGATCTTTCCTACTTTTACATTCATTGATTTTAATGAAGAAATTACTTGATCGTCTATATTTTATATTATGATGAAATCAACTTTGGAGGTTATTAATTTTCCAATTTTAATGTATAAATTGATGAATGGTTGTAGTGCCAGGGTTTTAAAATAGATTGCTATTTATCAATCTTTAAATATTGTATATGTTCCTTTTGCTTAATTATGATTCATTTACTAGGTAGTATGTTCCGGAAAACAACTTGCGATGAACTCGCACATTCCCATGATGGAAATACAAAGACAAGGGCCAGTGAGCGTTACAACGAAGAGAGGTCGGAAGAGGTAGGAGTAGCTAAAACTCCTTGTAGGACATTAGAACGGAGAATGACTATGAAGGACTTTACTTTGTTGGTCTTTGAAAAGTTGGGTAAATGTTTGTCGGAGGAACGTGCAGAGTAGTCTAGTTGGGTGGGGAATGTTGGTAGGACGAGGGTAGACATAAAATACGATAATTAGCATGAGGTGGCTAAAGAATATAAAGACGTCCCATGGTTGGAGTGCAAGGTACTAGTATTGAAATTCATATTATTTATTAGAACAAACGCTCCTTCTTTTCACCCTATTTTTTAACTCTTAGTTTTTCACAACATGACCCATGGAATTATTTTTAGAGGCCCTTTGAGATCGATGCTCCCGACTTGGAAGTTTTGAAGAGGAAGGCTATGTATATGTTATTGAAGAGTTGGAGAGAGCGCAAATACTAATTATAACATATTCTATAATAGGAGAGAAGATCGTCCATGGTTAACTTACACCCACATTCAACGTGAAAGTTGGGAGATCCACAAAAGAAGGGTATTGGAGAATGAATGGAACGTTGGTCCACATTTCTTTTCCTTTTCTTGAGTGTATTTAGATCACCGTGTCTTTAGTAGTGACTAGGTTATTACATCCTAACATAGGGTACAAGGGATGAGAAGCAACAAATTTCCAAATTGAATATAACTCCCCATTGGAAGAGTTGTGAAGGTTATGCTCTAGTGGCACTCCAATTGGTGAGTGAGAGTTTTGAAAAGGATGTTCAACTTGAAATTGAAGGGGGTTTGACTAAAAATGAGGCAAGGTCGACGGTCATGCCAATCGATGTTTATGATATTGATGTGTGTGATTTATTCCTAAAGAGCTGGGAAAATAAAAATGGTGTGTTTGATAAAGAATCGGTAATCAAAATTGTGGAACGAGTGGTAAGCTTGATGTTCTTATGTCTTTAATCAATTATAGCTTATTCTTTTTTACGTTTCATTTATATTAATGACAAATTTTTGTAGGCTAAGTTGAAACAAGATATAATGGAAGGACAATTCATTCTGATGGGTAAGATCGATATCCTCACAGAAGAAACCGATAAATTAGATCATCCGGAACATGCTAGAGAAGTTGGTGCCTCCTTATCACAAAAACAGGCTTTTGGTATTGGTAGGTCATACCATAAGGCAAAACCTTCGAGGGTGCACGTCTTGAAAAAAGAGGCTCTAGTTCTAGACAAGCACATAGAGCAACAAGATCTATTGATTAACAAGCTAATCCAACACACGGGTCTTTCGATACTCGAGACTTTAGACGACTTAACCCCAAGTTGGACACCCCCGTCCAGAGATTCACACCACTCACAGGGGCATGTAGAGGTTAACCACGTTCCTAAACTCCTAACACCAACAAATGAAGATAAAAACCTTGACAATGTGATCATCTGGACACCCAAAAAGGTACACACACACACACATATATATATATATATATTTCAATCTCTTGATTGTTACAATATGTCAACACCTTCATTTTAAAGTTTTTTTTATATCACATAGAAATCAAATTCCGTGAATTATACAATGATCAAGGTATAGAAGGTAGGCCTATCCATATTGCCATCGGAATTTTGCACGCATTAATGCGACATCATCACTCGGTACTCATTGTAGAAGGTTTTTCTCGAGTTTCAATAAATAATCCATTGCTCCTCAACGTCTTATTGCCAATTCTTGATAGCGAGTAGAAACATGTGGGACCTGTCCTATGAATTTTTCTCATATGACCCCGTCGGCTAATATATACGGATCCTCTAAAAAATAATCATTTGAAGGACCCGCCCCCTCTAAAGAGACCCAAACTGGTAGTTCAACAACCAAAAAAGATTAGAGCTCCCGTCAGTAGAGCACATGTGACTAATAATCCAACTCAATTTTTTTGGGGTTTTGTACGATTGGATTGCAGGACACCCTCATAACTCAACGTACGTATCCTCCGGAAATGAGTGTGTATTCGATTAAAAGTGAGAAATCATCGTTGCGTGGATGGACTTTGAAAACCTATGGAAGTGTATCAAGTGAACCAAACGATAATGTTCCTTTACCTATTGTGAGTAATAACTTTAAAAAATTAAAATTTTAATTTAACACGCCTAACTAATGTATTCAATTGATGTTTTGACCTTTTTCATTTAATGCACATGTACTACATTGCGAATCAAAAGGAAAAAAAGTTGGGTAGGATCTTTGTTTCCCTTGATGACCCAAGAAATTAGTTTTACAATCCAAGAAAGGATCGACTACATTCGCAAGAATTTTGGATGGAAAGATAAAAAATCGTTCCTTGCACCATACATTGAGCGGTGAGAGTTACAAATAGTTAAAATTAAATTACTTTTTTATTCATTATTTATCAATTTGTATCTCTTTCAAGGACCATTGGTGATTAATTTTTATTGTTTTGGAGAAGAAGCGGGGTTTTTGGATAGATCCACTAAACTACCAACCATCAGAGTCGTTTGTCAAAATATTGGGTGTGTCCATCAAAGATTCAAGCGACAAAGGTTTTGAGATTATTGAGATTAAGGTGTGGTTTTCTCCCCAAATTGAGATTAAGGTGTGGTTTACTTTTACTCATCATTTATATTAAACAACATATGATTATCTTTAATCAGTACAAAAAACAAGCAAAAACTTGGGAGTGCAGCTGCTACCAAATGCTATACGCTGCCAAATGCGTTTAACAAGTACGAGTGAATTACCTTGAGATCGACAAAGTAAGTTTTGAGTTGGTAGTGTCCTTTTTGAATTTATTTGTCATTTATGTCATAATTAACGCATTCTCATACTCGCAGATTTATAACGCCAACCACAAGTCGTATTTGCAAGATGGTATCAAAATCGCATGAAATTGCTTGGTTAGATATTTAGTGAACTCCCGATCGTTATCTTTAGGAAATCCAACTGTGGTGTAGATTAATGTGGGACAAAGTGCCTACTGTGATTACATGAAATGTGTGGAATAAAATTTTCTAGATTTCTATTCCTACATATAGATTTTTGCTTTGTTAGCTTAGTTTATAGATTTTTGCTAGTTAGAATGATAATTTCATGTATTTTGAGGAAGATGTTGGGAGATATGTGTTGCACACTAGGGATTGAAGCTTTGTAAGTGTAGTCTATCGATTGTTGTAAATATTGAAGCTGATGTATGAGGTTTTTGTTTGGCCAGGTTTTGTATATGAAAATCGGCAATTTTTACCTCTTTGTCCGACTTAGTTCTAAGTCCGGAACTACAGTCCCAACCCCTAATATGCTCAACCTCAAAGGCACAAAATATAGTTCCAAAATCAGAACAGAAGTCTCGAATCAGTACCAGGATAAGGAACAAATTATCCAAAAATGCAGTACACGCATCAAAATCCCGTAACGGGATAGATTCAACACCCGATTCAGGAACTCAATACAAAGCCCAAAAACTTGATACGTGTCTGGAATGTGACCTCCGTTTCGAATCCGAAATCGACGATTCAATAGTTGACGATAACCGACATCTTACGAGTTCGAAACTGGAAGAAGTCGGTTGCTCCACGAGCTTCTAAGATGGAAGAAAACTGCCTTCGTTGGGGGCATTTTAAAGTCAGTTATAGTAACCGACTTCTATTGATGATGAACAAAGTCAGGTCCATAGAAGTCACTTTATCCGAAAAAACCGCCTTTAATGAGGTATCCTTCATTAGCGCCGTTAGACGAAATCATTTATAATTAATATAACTATTACGATGATTTGATATTTATTTTTATTTATTGCAACGAGCATTCCAAGTTTTGGAAACCTACTAAAATATATATCTAAATAATTATAATTATAATTAGACTTTATGTCCTGTTCTCCTCAGCTAATTTTTTATGACTGAACTGCAATGAAATGAATTGAATCGAAATGAATTGAGCCAAATTAAATTGAAAAATTAGAGTATTTTAAAATAGTAATAATATAATTGAACTAAACTAAATTACATCAAATCAATTTTTCATTGAACTGAACGGAATTGAATTGAACTAAACTAAGCTGAAATGCAAATAATCTCTAGAGAACAGGAACTAAAAGTTATGGGAATAACATATTCCATGAATGATCTAACTGCTTTTTTATTTTGAAATCATTCATTCAAAAATATTGGAAAACCGCCCAACAACGATTGCAATAAGTGAAATCGATATCCAATCTAACTAGTCTCTAGTAATAATTAACATATTGAAAGGATACTTAAATTACATGTCCATACTGAACGTTCGTACTATTACAGATCAAAGATCCAATAAAAAATTACATCACTTTCGAAGATATTAATTCGTTTACCATGAAAATCATATATATTTGGCAGAGAGGAGCGTATTATACATCAATATCACTACGCCAAACATGGATGTTCTACAATTGTAACACCACTTAATCAAACCATGATATATATTGTCCATGTTGTAAACACCTTGAAAAACACAGACATGGCATTTCCAAATTAATGAAAACCCGAAGATAAAACCAAAAACATACTTACGGACTCATGCTCTGCTCAAGCAAATTAAGAACGATACATCGACGCGAGCAGCTGAATCATCATGGACACAACAATCTAATCAATTAGGTCGAATGATAAAACTAATGTGTGAAAACAAATCTCACACTTATTCAATGACAAAAATATCAATTAAATTAAAATAGTATTTTTCCATCCCGCCATAATAAAAAGATGAAAAAAAGAAAATCAAAGAAAATTATATTTTTTTGGGAGAGAAGGCGGAGGGCTGCGGCGTTAACCCTCCCCTTGTTTCTATTTCTTGATTGATCTAATGTCTAAGACCCCGTTCTCTGGAAATTATTTGGATTTCAGATCAGATCATGTAAAAGAAGATAGATTTGGTTTCATGATCATATTAGATCATATCAGATCATGTAAACCTACTAAAATAGTGTATTTTCATCTCTCCGTAATTTAAATTTATTTGGTTTCATGATTTGGAATAGATTTAGAACAAGATAGAAATGAAAAAAGATAAAGAATGAAATTTGATTTGAACATAAACAATTATTGTGATTCTAATGATTTGTAGCATAGTTACCTTTTAGAAAGAAGATCAAAATTTCCCACTAAAATAGATTTATAATCTCCCGCCTTTTTCTTCCCTCATTTTCTCCTTTATTTTGTTTCTATAATTTGTTTCTATAATTTATACTATTACACATTAGTATTATTCTAGTTGTCTTTTAAAATTAGAAGAAACAAAATTTGTATATTTCATTTCATATCAGTTCAGTTTAAAACAGTTCAATTCAGATTAGATAAGATAAGAATGAAACAAAATAAGAATGAAATTTGATTTAAACAATTACCAGCCTTGTGGTTCTCATGATTTGTAGCATAATTTCCTTTTAAAAGAAGAACGAAATTTCCCACCAAAACAGATTTCTAATCTCCCACCTTTTTCTTCCCTCATTTTTCTCTTTATTTTTTTCTATAATTTTTTCCTATTAATTTATACTATTCCAGATACTCCCCCTGTCCCAACTGAATTTGTACTTTTACTTTTTGGACACTATTCTCTATCAAAGTTTGACCGCATATTTGAATATATGAACAAAAATATTGTCGTATATGATATTGTTCAATTCGTCGTAACAAGTAGTTTCTTAATATCAACTTTTTATTTGCCGTTATACATATTAACGATCAAACATTGTTTCTTGAACAACTTGATAAGGACGAGAGTGCAAATTCAGTTGGGACAAAGGGTGTAGTATTGTTCTAATTTTCTTTTAAAAATAGAAAAACAATTTCTGTATATTTCTGTTCAAATCAGTTCAGTTTAATGCAATTCAGTTCAGATTAGAAATAATTTAAATAAATAAAGAATGAAATTTAATTTAAACATTAACTAGTCTTGTGATTCTCATGATTTGTAGCATTATTCCCTTTTATAAAGAAAAACAAAATTTCCCACCAAAATTTATTTCTAATCTCTCGCCTTTTCATTTCCTCATTTTTCTCCTTTTTATTTTTATAGTTAAGATTCAAATGTTCGAATTCATTTACAATGACATTTTTTAACTGTATAACATTATCGTTAATTGAATATTGTTTAACTATTTGAAACGATGCAGTGCACATACACAGACAATAAAATGAGCATTAAAATAATTATAGTTTATATTAAAATTGATGTTATCAGAGTTAATCTGCATTTCAGTTCATTTGAGTTCAGTTCATTTCAGTTTAATTCACTTCAACTCAACTCAACATGAATGTTTATGATGAAATTTAGATTAATTCAGTCATATTGACACTTATTTTTAATTTAGTTCGGCTCAATGCAGTTCAGATCAGTTCAGTTCATGTCGATTCAGCTTATATTAGTTTTTTTATTAAAAAAATATTTTCACACTATTTTAAACTGATATAAATTCTTAGAAATAAATTTCAGTTTTTCAGTTAATTTTACGACGCGATGCATTGCACACACAGAGACAATAAAATGAGTATTAAAATAATTATATTTGATATTAAAATTCATGTTATCAGAGTTTATTTGTACTTCAGTTCATTCATTTAAATTCAGTTCAGTTTAGCAAGAATGTATATGATGAAATTCAGATTACTTTAGTCATATTGTTACTATTTTTCATTGCACTTATTTTTAATTTAGTTTGGCTCAATGCAATTCATATCAGTTTAGTTCATTCCAGTTTATTTTATATTAGTTTTTTAAATTATTTTTCTTTTTACACTATTTTAAACTGATATAAATTCTCAGAAATAAAATTTTGTTTTCCAGTTAATTTTAAGAAATAAACTTCAACCTTTTATTTATTTTTATTAAAATTAGTTCAATATATTTATACTTATTTCAGTTCAATTCAGTACATTTATACTTATTTCAGTTCAGTTTAATTCAGTTCAATACATTTATATGACAAAGTTTTGGGAAAGACGGTCTTTCCATAACCTTATAAAAAGACATGGTTTAATTAAAATAATAAAAGATAAAATGTCTTTGTTGCAATATTAAAGTTTTATTATGCAACGTGTAGTAGTTATAAATTTTATAACCCGATTTGTACAACGCGAAAAATTTTATCTTAACTTTTTCTAATTTACATTTTAAACCTTAGTCTTTCCATGACTTATGGAAAGATCGTCTTTCAAAAGATGGACTCTAAATCAAATTTCAATTTTAAAAAAATCTGCTTTAAAAAATTTAGTTGAGCCAAGTAGCACCAAATTATTGGACCACGTGTTTCAATCATAACAAAAAAATAGGCCTGTTCGTTACTGTCACGTGGCTCCATCAAGGACTGCCATATGGCAGTCCGAGAAGGAGCGGGCTGATTCAATGCAACCCGCTCCGAACCCCATCGTGCAGGTTTCCAATCTTAATTCCGTTTCAATTTTTATTTGAGCACGCTCCGAGCCCTTCACTTCACTGTACTATACATGCTCTAAATTTACTGATTTTAGTGAAACAGAGCAGAATAATTTGACCTTTCTTTCCCTCCCTACTCCGGCACGCAACGACCTTTCCACCTCTGCTATTCAATTCATACACTCTAGTATTTAATAAAGGCCAGTCAAAAATCATCTCTGCAGAACTTCGAAGTCTCTCTGTTTTCCAACAATGGCGATCTGCGAGCCTTTTTCGTCATCTTCTTCATCTTCAAGCTCGACCAAGTTGTGGCTGTACCACGGCCTCGCCATAGGCACCGCCGTGGCGGTGGCGATCGGAGCGCACGCGTATCTTTACCTCCGCCACCCGGCAAGATTCCGGACCCGGGTCGTGGGAATTATACCCGCCCGGTACGCCTCCTCCCGCTTCCCCGGAAAGCCGCTCGTTCAGATCCTCGGAAAGCCCATGATCCAGGTTTCACAAGTATTCAAGTTTCGTGGAAGAAAAAGGCTCCTTTTGTCGTTTTCTAACCGTTTGGAATGATGGTAGTAGTTTTAACTCATTAGTTGAGATACTGATTTGCAGAGAACGTGGGAGAGAGCGAAATTGGCTTCATCATTGGATCACCTCGGTATGGCCC
Organism: Rubia tinctorum; assembly: GCA_032355605.1. Taxonomy (NCBI): domain Eukaryota; kingdom Viridiplantae; phylum Streptophyta; class Magnoliopsida; order Gentianales; family Rubiaceae; genus Rubia; species Rubia tinctorum. The sequence goes on along the minus strand of JAULKM010000011.1, from coordinate 11,441,124 downwards.
TTCACAAAATTGTACTATATATGCATAATGGTCCTTAAAGATTCAGTCTTTTAGTGATAAGGTGTTTTGTGTTTTATAGTTGTGGCAACGGATGATGAGAAAATTGCTGATTGTTGTCGGGGATTCGGTGCCCAAGTAGTGATGACATCGGAATCCTGTCGAAATGGTATAATTGATTCCATTTTCTGGCCTGCAGATCTGTGGTTTTTTGAGATTTTTTTGATGAAGATGGTTTTCTTTTTAGGTACTGAGCGCTGTAACGAAGCGCTTGAGAAGCTGGGGAAGAAGTATGACATTGTTGTTAATATTCAAGGAGATGAGCCCTTGATTGATCCTGAGATAATTGATGGCATTGTAAAAGCTTTGCAGGTTTTAAGCTGCTCTCTTTTGATTTGTTTTCCGTTGCAAAATTTTGTGTACTTGGACTTGTGTTAGTTTTGGATATCAGATAAGAAATCAAATATGGATAAGACAAGAAGATAGATATTCAGCCTTTGTCTTTGATATATTGGTAGAAGAAAATTTGATCCTAGGATTTTGAGCTTGGATCATGATATATAGAACTTCCTGTTATGCTGTTACTTTATGGCATGGAATTCCAATTTAGATCCTTTTTTGGCTCTACTTGTTATTTGAGACGTAATTTGTTTATATCGATGGTTTGTGTAGGCTGCTCCGGATGCAGTTTTTAGCACTGCAGTGACTTCCCTGAAGCCCGAGGATGCATTTGATCCAAATCGTGTAAAATGTGTTGTTGACAATCGCGGCTATGCTATATATTTTTCACGAGGGCTGATCCCATTTAACAAGTTCGTACTTGAATTCACAATTTGTGCCTTTGTTTTAGTTCAGCTATGGCTACACTCTCTGATTCGTTCGGTCCTATTCTTGTTGCAGATCAGCGAAAGTGAATCCTCAGTTTCCCTATATGCTTCATCTTGGAATTCAGGTAATGGAAATGATCTCATTTTTCATCATACTGTGGTAGTAGCTTAACCAAGTTTTGGGTTCTAACGACGTGTCTGTTATAATGTCTAGAGCTTCGACACCAAGTTTCTGAAGATCTATCCCGAGTTGCCTCCAACACCACTACAGCTTGAAGAAGATCTTGAGCAACTGAAAGTCTTGGAAAATGGCTACAAAATGAAGGTATCTATATGGAGCTCTCCTTTTTTTCTTCTTTTTTCTGGAGAGTAATTGAGAATTCTCCTTCATGAAACTATTTTATTTTATGATTTCGCTTTCTTAGAACATATAGTGAGAAATGGTTTGTGTTTTCTTCGGTAAAGGTGATAAAAGTGAACCATGAGGCTCATGGTGTAGACGCTCCAGAAGATGTAGAAAAGATAGAAGCTTATATGCGTGACCGGAATTTGGCCTAGTTCAGGTGGGATTCCAGCTACCACGAACTTTTTTTCCTTCCACTGAAATTCTTCCTAAGATCAAAGTGTATTTGTATGAAGAATGTGTTTGAAGTTTCTGTGGAGTTAGCTAACTTAGCTGTTTGTATCACTATTAGAGAAGAGTTATGTAGTATTCTTGTTAGAGATTTCAAGATCGTGCTTTTAGAAGCCGCTATTGCATTTACATGTAACGGGATTTGATCACGGGATTGGTAAAGTGCGAGATTGGTTCGCATTTTCTTTGAATAAGAATAGAATTATGTTTCTGCATCAGTAGCAAATAGATGTAGTTCCAAACTGGTCTTTGTGAAGCGTGGGAATAGAAAAGGTTAGTGTTCGATTACATGTTAAAGCTGTATAAGCTTAATACTAAGACAGAGAGAGGGAAAATAGTTGGCATGGTTCCGTATGATTTTCAAATTACATCCCTCTGTCCTAATCTCAATTTCATCAATGAGCAAAACCCACCATAACATAACAAACTACTTCAGTAAGGTTTCATTCAATCCGGTTTAATGTTTTAATACTCATAATACACATTATGATCGATCAAAAACAGAATAAATTATGGTTAAGCAGTGAATATTTAGCGGGTTAGTGGGATAGATGGAAGTAGGGTGGGATGAGGATGAACCATACATGAAATAATATTCACGCCTGATCCATCTTTCAAGATGGGTATTAATTTCATACTCTTTCGCCTCATTCTCAATGTAAATATCTCCTTTTTAATTCTTGTGAAATGGATGTGGGGCAAATCTCAATCAAAATCCGCCGCCCCGTTGTCATTCCTAAATGCATTAGAGCATCTATAATGGGGATGAATTTTGTGAGATAAATTTTTGGGGATGAGTGGAGAGAAGAAAAGAGATTAGACCAAGGGGATGAGAGAATTTATCCTATTCTCATTCAACAAATGTGGGGCAAGTGGGGTATTGGGGTATTTGTTTTTTTCTCTCTTTATTTTAAAGATCCACTAATATAATGACACTTGTCGTGTGCCAAAAAATTTCAGCTCACAAGTTTCAAACGGACAAATTTCAACCGGTAATAAACAGACATATTTCAAACGGACTAAACTTTATGTACCTTTTATTCTTTTAAAAATAAATTTCACAAATATTTTTAAAATAAAATTGTCTATAAATAGAGACTAAGGGCATGTGCAGTGGTGGTCTCTTAATTTTAAGAGACCGAAAATTCCCACAGTGGGGGTCTCTTGAGTGGTCTCTTAACAAGAGACCACTCAAGGGTCTCTTGGTAAGAGACCG
>JAULKM010000011.1:11425859-11438350 GCA_032355605.1 Rubia tinctorum | reverse complement strand
GGACTACATTGGAACATAGGTTTTCTAGTTAACGCCTAAAACGGTAAAACCAGTTTTTCACTATTAACTTAACATTTCGATTCCTTGACAAAAACCAAATCATCTAGTACCAAGTTAGAATCAGTGGTGAGACTTTGCATGTCAATTCTTGACAAGTAGAACTTCAGTCTTGAAAAGCAAAAAAGACAGTGAATCCATGGAGAAGTAGAGAAACCCGCCAGCAGAATGGGTCACGAACGACCCGAAACTCTTGCCCACCACGCAGTGCCACGCCGGCCCGTATTTCCCATCAAACTCCTGCACCTCGATTCATCATAAATGGAACGATTTCACTACTTTAAATTATTAGACACTGAAATTCTATAATAAAATCCATGAACTCTTAACATAGATTTTTTTACATGTACAAATAAATGAATTGATGATGCAAAAACAGAGTACGCAGGGGACCTTTTTCAGCGCACGGGCGAGGGCGGCGGAGGTGTTTCCGACAAGCGATCGTGTGTATCGCAGTGCATGCTCTTGCATGGACACCGGCATGTCGGAAGTCCTAACCCGCACGTTAAGCCGGATCGCCACGGCTGCCAACCTCAGTTCTTGCTCCGACGGCGGAAATTCACGGCGCCTCTGTTGCTCGGCGGGTGGCTTCTGGTTCTTGACATCCGGCGGCGGCTGGTGGCGGTGGAGGCTGATGTCCTTGCAATTGTTTCCTGAAGTTTGCATGATGAAGTGTTTGTTTTTGAGGAGTTTGAGGATGAAGGAGATGAAAGAAGGGAGAAAATGGAGAGATTTTGAATCTGAGGTTTGACTGAGAAGTGTTGTTTAGCAGAGCATGAGGAAGGTGTGAGAGGAAAAAGTGGTGTAGTTTTTCTGTTTCCGGTTAACGTGTATGACTTCTTTTTAGTCCAAATGCTGACTGTTCAGTCAATGCTGGCGTCACCACTTCTGTTTTTTTTCTGTTTATATTTGAAATTATTGAAGTGGAATTTGAAAATGTTTCTCCAAAATTGAAGTGTAGTAGGTTTATTAATTTCAAACCAAAATTTTAAACATAAATTCACACTCTACGAAGTTTGTCCTGTTAAACAAAACTCAATTATTAAAAAATCACTCTGCAAAAAATCGAAAGTGTTAATGTTATTGCTCCCCTGTTTCATTGGATGTGACCCAATTTCTATTTTTTTTATTTTTTGAATTTGACACATTTTTCTTTTATGGCAAGATTCTTTCAATTTCATCCATTAATTCTACTCTTCTCTTTCTAAATTCAATTTCATCCACACATTTCATTCACCTAAATCCAAGCACCTAAAACTATGGTGTCACATCTAACGATACAGATGCAGTATAATAAATTACTCTACTGTATTTCTTGTTATTTAAATATCTTTCGTACTCACTCCACTCACAACATATTGCATAGAATCTAGTTCTCGGTGTTAAAAAACTACGTTTGACTATTCATATCATTAACTGTATGATACTACGAATTCAACAAAATCACACATAATAATATTATTATTTATATACATCTAGCGTGGGATAAAATTTTCGAAAACAAAAAATTTGTGCAATGACAAAAGTTAACATCCACAGTCAAATTCTCTTAAGAATATTAACTTACTCCCTCCGTTTATATGAATTTGACATACTCAGTATGTCCCAACTTTATTTGCATTCGTAGTTTTTTGACACTATTCTCTATCAATTTTGACGACATATTTAAATAAATATATGAACAACAATATTATCGTATACGATATTGTTCAATTTGTCCTAACAAATAGTTTTTAAATGTCAATATTTTTATTTGTTGTTATTATACACAGATAAATATATTAACGGTAAAATATATTTCTTGAATAACGTGACAATAATTACTGTACAAATAGAGGTGAGACAGAGTGAGTAATTTCTTTCTTTTTAGTTGTTATCATGAGTTTGACACTTTTTTTTGGGTAATTTTAAACAAATTGACTCAGTTTGTCTCTCCGGTTTCCGAAATGAAACGGACCCGGGTCATGCTTGCTCGGACGTGAAACAGACCGCCACGTGGCCCAATCACCACACAAGCCTCATCTATCTAAAACCAACTCTTCTAGCCCCACACACCCCCACACACTCTCTTCCTCCTCCATTTATTTGATTTCCTCTAATTTGTAAATACTCATAAATACTATCCACAACAAAAACCTCCCAATTTTAAATTAATTTTCCGCATTAATAAAAATATCCAGATCCCGAATTCTATCCACACTCCTTGTTTCCGACTGAATCTCCACACTCCTTGTTTCCGACTGAATCTCCGATGGCAGGCGTTCTCGAAACCCTAACCGTCCCGCGCGCCTCCGTCGCTCTGCCGTCGGCCTCGTTAGCTCCGTTCGCCGCCGCCACCTCCCGCGTCAGATTCTCCGACTTTAAAGGACTGAAGATCCAGTCCCCGAGGTCGTCGTCGTTGTCTCTCAGTTCTAGCTTGAGATTCGCTCGCCGCCGGGGAAACGGAATTGTTTGCGAGGCGCAGCAGGATACTGCCTTCGTAGGTTAGATTTCGACGGAGAACGTCAACCCTTTTTTTTGGTTTCAGTTCATTTGCTGCGTAATTAACAGTCGTTTGAATGTTATAGTTGACGATTATGAGTATATTGTAGCGGAACGGTAGATTGATCACCTAATGTTATTGTTATGGCTGGAGCTGATATAGTTTTCGTAAATTTTGTTGTGTTCAATTGTTTGATGGAAATATGTGAGTTTGTTTTTGGTCAATTTTGTAACTAAACACTTATTGCAGTGCCTCGAGAGCGATTACTAGTAAATGTTGGAGTTGCGTCGTGAAAGTAGTAACAATAGTTTAGATATTATCCTCAACGTCTTTTTAGTGAAGGAAGCATAAATAAGGATTTATTTGAAAGGATTGCATTGTGCAGCAGCATTTTGTAGGCTATACTATACTGTATAGTGCCATTGTAGCTTAAGCTCAAGTAGTTAATAGTAGTTCGGAATCTGGTGTTGAATATATTTTAAAGCTATAGAAATGAGTTGGAAAGGTGATTTTTGAGTGCACGCTTACATGTATTAGATTTCTCCTTTCTTAACCTTGTTTGTGTATTTTTTATCATGCCTAAACTAAGAGAACCTGTCGTTTTGTAACCTTCTACTGATCACGTTACAGCTCAAGGAGCTGTGTATATGAGGTGTAGTGAGGTATCATTGCTCTACCCTTAGAAGAGTCATCGGGTGATAGTTTTTGAGTTCTTGATCTTCGCATTCAACTGCTGAATGAGATGTTAGTTTAATATTAATGTGTAAAGTTGTGAACTTTGTTTCTTATTGTTTGGAAATCTGCAGTGCCAGCAGTTAAGGACGATACATGGCAATCGCTTGTTCTAGAAAGTGAGAAACCTGTTCTGGTTGAATTTTGGGCACCCTGGTGTGGTCCATGCCGTATGATCCATCCCATAATCGATGAGCTCGCAAAGGAGTTTGCTGGAAAGCTGGATTGCTATAAGGTTAACACGGACGATGCCCCTGGAATCGCAACCAAATATGGCATCCGGAGCATCCCCACCGTGATGATATTCAAGGGCGGGGAGAAGAAGGATGCCATCATTGGTGCGGTTGGGAAGACGGTGTTGACAACTTACATAGAGAAGTTCCTGCAATGAGTACGTAGACCTCGTGTTTAAAGAAGAGAATCAATAATTCTGAGATGATGATGCACATGTATAGTTTGATTCTACTGTTTTGCTTCGTGTTTGGAAAAGATATTTTAGTTTTACATTCGAACGAAGTAGCAGTAGAACTAATAGCTGTCTGCATTCCCATGTTCTTTTATCTGCTATATGTGCTCCGAGTTCAGCATCTGCATTTTCATCTTAGAATGCTTTGGAGAAGCTGTTGATGTGAATTCTGTGATTGTCCCAACTGATGTGTCGATGATAACTAGTACTCCCTCCGTTCAAAGACTGTGACATCTATTTCTTGCACAAGTTTTTAGAAGATGTTACTTGTGTGGATCAAATTGTGTTGGACTAAGTCAAATAGAGGATTAGAGTTAAGAGTTCTTGTTACATTACAACTCTATCATGTAATCTTCTATATATTCCTTTGAATCAATAACATAATCATTACGGGAATTATCTACTTTAACATGGTATCAGAGCCTCTATGATTCTGAACCTAAAATATCTCTCCTCCTGGCTCACTGACTTCTTCATCATCGCCGTCTTCTTCGGCTAGTTCCCTGCCCTCACCACCCTTACAGACCCATTCGATGACGACTCGATCCACCACAGGGACTATTCAGAGGCGTGACAACTCAGATCTTCCTGCTTATGGTTTTATCGCGACACTACTCTCTCAGAAGGAGCCTACAGACTATCGTCATGCTCTTCGTAATCCTTCTTGGGTTTCAGCTATGGATGAGGAGATTGATGCTCTTCGGAGTCAGCATACTTGGGAGTTAGTTCCACGCCCTTCAGATGTCAACATTGTTGGCTCCAAGTGGGTGTATTGTCTTGAGTATCGTCCTGATGGTAGCATCGAGCGCTACAAAGCTTGCCTGGGTGCTCAGAGATTCTCTCAGATTCCAAGATTTGATTTTAATCACACCTTCAGTCCTATAGTCAAGGCCACGACAGTTCGCACAGTTCTTACCAGTGCTACGATGCGCTCTTGGCCGCTTCATCAGTTGGACGTTAAGAATGTCTTTCTTAATGTCATTCTTGACTTCCCAGTGTACATGGCTCAACCTGTAGGCTACAAGGATCCACTTCACCCAGATCATGTTTACCATTTGCGAAAAGCCATCTACGGCCTCAAGCAAGCCCCCCGAGATTGGTTCCAGAGGTTTAGCACATACTTGGCTCGACTTGAATTTCAGTGCAATATTGCTGACACTTCTTTGTTCATTCTCTCTCGTAGGACATCTTTGCTCTATCTCATTGTCTACGTCAATGGTATTATTATCACAGGGAATGACTCCACTCTTCTTCAACAGTTTATCACTCGCACTCACCAGAAGTTCGCTATCAAGGACTTAGGTGTTCTTCACTATTTCCTTGGCCTGGAAGTGTCGCCTATTGCTTTTGGTCTTCTTCTCGGTCAGGCAAAATATGCTCGTGACATTCTTACTCGTGCTGGGATGTCGGATGCCACCCCCGTTTCGACTCTTTTTCTACTAAACTCCCAGCTTCTTAGCAGCACTAGTCCTCGGTTTTTCGAACCTGATACTCTATCGCTCTTTGGTTGGAGCTTTACAGTATTTGACCATCACTCGCCCTGATTTAGCTTTTGCCGTTAACTCCGTTAGTCAGTTCCTCCAGGATCCTAGAGATGATCATTTTTCTGCGGTTACTCGGATTCTTTGTTATGTTCGGGGAACTATTCACTTTGGTCTCACCTTCCGGGCCGCTAGTTCCCCTGAGGTGTTGAGTTATTCAGATGCTGATTGGGCTCGATGCATCGAGACTCGTCGCTCCACTTATGGATACGCTGTTTTTCTTGGGGGACAATCTCGTGTAGTGGAGCGACAAGAAGCAGCCCATTGTTTCTCGCTCTAGTACAGAATCCGAGTATCAGGTCTTGGCCAATACTGCTTCTGAAAATGGTTATCCCACTTACTGCGTGATTTTCGGGTCCCTCTCTCTGGGGCCCTGCTGCTGTTGCGTGATAACACCAGTGCTATCTTCTTGGCCCAAAATTCGGTTGCACACAAGCGGGCCAAACACATCGACATTGACTATCACTTTGTTCGGGAGTTAGTTTCCGCTGGCAAACTTCATGTCGCTCATGTTCCCACTACGCTCCAGATTGCAGACATCTTCACCAAGGGTTTTTCTCGCCCTTTGTTTGAGTTTTTCAGATCCAATCTTTGTGTCTCTGAGCATCCGACGCTTTGCCTGAGGGTGTGTGTGTGTTAGACTAAGTCAAATAGAGGATTAGAGTTAGAGTTCTTCTTACATTACAACTCTATCATGTAATCTTCTATATATTCCTTTGAATCAGTAACACAATCATTACGGGAATTATCTACCTTAACAAATTGAATGCAAAGAAGATAAAGTAAAATGAATGGTTAGAACAACCTTAAACTATACTCTCTCTGGACATTGGTCCACTAACTTTTGACACTTGGATTTAGAAAAGATAGAATGACTGAATGAGTGATGAAGAATGCATTGAAAGAGTAAAAATAAAATTGAATGGATGAAAAAAATATAGAATTTGTCAAAAAGGGAAGGAAGCAATATTAAAAAACAATCCCAAAAAGAAATGTGAATTATTGTTATAGAATTGGAAGGAATACCACTATTGGAAAGTGCCAAAATCAAATGAACATCTCTAAAAGGAAAATGTGCCACAATTAAATGAACGGAGGGAGGGTGCATGTTTCTTGCTCTCCTAAGAAAAGATAAATTTGTCCTTTTGTTTTCAATGCCGTCAACTTAAATGTCACAAGTTCTTCCTACGTGGGATTTACGTTTTAAAAGTTCTGTGTTTTCAAACAAAGGATAATTAATGAAGTGCAAAAAATATTTATAACCCTAATTTTATGATGAAAGTGAATAAAGCCCATGCAATCTAAGAAAATGTCAATTTAACCCTAACTCATTATTAGTTGTGTCATGCTGACCCTAACTTTTGACATATTTGTCACGATATATACCTAAAGGCCCCAATTTCGACGTTGACCTTAGAAATTCAGACATTGATCAGAAAGTAAAATTATAAAAGTACCCCTTAGACCAAAAAGGGAAAATTAATGCCCATTATACCCATTGTGACATTGCAACTCTTGAATTTTTTTTCTTCTTCAAAACCCACCCCGCTGGAAAAGGCCGCCGCTCCACCGCTTCCTCTTCGCCAGAAAACGCTGCCCAAACAAAGTGCTAATTCTAAACCCGAAACACCAACAAGAGTCAAGAATCAAGCAAACCCAATGGACCCAAATTCATCCCTCTTAGCGCCCAGATTCATTTTCTACTTCCTCCCGAGATTTCTCAATTACTCCGCCGCTGCGAATGTCCGAACCCCCTCGGTTTCAGCTCCCAATCCATTTCATGTTTTTTTGAAGGAAATCTGTGTGGTTGAAGCTTGACCCTCGCGAGTCGCGGCGTAGGATTCCGCAACGACTAGAGCGAGTAAATCTCAGCGTTGGTGAGATTCGAAGCTCTCAGGGTGTTGGAACTCAGCCCATGAGACCTCCTCGAGTAGATACAGCCCACGACGCGTTCGATTTCCTCACGGTTTTATGCAGCTTCCTGTCTTTCTTAATCTTTGCCTCCGTCCCCACCACCAGTCTGTCCCCACCGCCGGAAACCCTGACCCCACTCCGATCAACCCCACCGCCAACCCCTAGCCCCAGGCCACTCAGCCCTCCATCGTCGCTCAGTCCCTGCTGCTCCATCCCGCACCGCCGCTAAGCCCCACTGCCGAAAACGAGCACCCCACAAATCAGAAACGGGCACTATTAAATTGACCCGAGCGGCGGACATTGGAAGGGAAGACAAAGGAGGGGTGAATGAGGGAAGAGAAGTTCAACATTTGGGAAGATCAACGGGGTGAAAGACGACGACGAGAAGTGGAAATGAAGTTGAGGACGAATAAGAAAAGTGAGGTGAGTGCAGACAGTTATTTCACACTTTTTAATTTTTTTAAAAAAATCAAGGGTAAAATCGTCACCAAATTTTGACTAAACAACCGTTGACTTAAATGTCAAATTCAAGATTAGATTGCATTTTCTCAAATTGCAGGATAACATTGACACTTCCAGTAAAAGATAAAGTTATTTTACCACTTTTCTCTTACATTAAGTTAAAAGAAAGAAGGAAGAAGGTGGTGGTTGATTAAGTTAGAAGAATGGAGACCCCACCAACTTTGCTTCATTTTGAGGGATTCGTTTATTTTAGAGCCTTAGTTTTTCAAAAATCTATTTATATAACTTATGAACAACAACAACAAAATCCGTTAATCATTTTCAAAACCTGTTTCACTTTTTATTTTAAACGTTGTATTTTAAATTTAAATATTATATTTAAAATTGAGGCGTGATAGATAAAGAATGATGAAAGGTGAAATGATTATTGAAGAGAAGGGGAATATATTATTTACTGTGAATATGGTAAACATATAGATGCATCGAGACGTTTGATGGGATGGATTGCTAAAATAACCGTTAGCTCTCTTTATTATACACGTGTTTCGTTATAAATCCATATAATTTTGGGTGATCGGCCAAATACGAATCTCATAATACTTTGAGGCAAATGTAATTAGTAAATACGAATCTCATAATCCATGTGCATGCTCTCATGCTCAACCCAATCTACTTTGATCTAAAAAATGGAAGAGATTTTCTAAAAAGGTGTACAATCGTGTTATAGTGCTCGGTCTTTCTGAATCCACTTCTACCTGAAAGTAGGGAAGCGAGGCTTTCAAATGAATTGTAGTGGTGGTGTATCAGATACTTGTGTATCTCAGACACTGAATTGAGGTTCGAATGCATAACCGAGATGAATGTTCTCTCAAGCAGGTAAGAAGTAGAGTTCTCCTACCTGCCTTTTATCCGCTTTTACCACGAGTAGCTGAGACCTTATATTGTAGTTAGATCTCAGGTTGACCGTCAGGCCTTCAAGTGTATTGATTTTCAATGCAAGGTCAATGATCCAAAATCAGCATTGTGTCAGCTCTTCACATAGTGTGACTAACCTTGATGGAAATCCAAGTCCTTTAACTGTAGGTTCTACCTTGATAATGTAGTCAAGACCTTCAATAATGATTTTTGTGTTTGCTGCTCATTCTTCCTGAAAAGTTCAAATCAAGGCATTCAAAACTGAGAATGACGTCTTTGATAAGAACCGAATGCTGCTAATTTGTTTTCAGCAAGAGGGTGTCGTGTATCTCAAATGAGGAATAACTTCTATCATATGCACATCTAAAGTGGTGAAATAAATGTACTATTAGCCTTCAATGACGATCCGGTATGATATGTCGAGGTTATTTTCCGGAGGTTGAGAACGATCGCGGTTGTGTATGACCTCCAAAACTTCTTCCCGAATGGGAATACACTGGCTTTCTTTGACATGACTTATAAGCTGTTTTACTTATAGGCAAAACACTTTTTAGTGCTGGATAAAATGGTAAAAAAATAGATTATTTTGAAAGTAGAAACTATTTTTGAGGGAAAAACAGAAACTGACCTCTCTGTATTTTCAAAATAAGTCAGTTTTAATTATAAGTACAGTTCTATCAAACCGAGCCATTATCTATTGAATTTTGTGGTTACCAAAAGTAAAGATAGGAAACTATAGGATATAAGATGTTGGTTAGAAGATAAAATAAAATATAAGGTGTTAGCCATCCACCATATATAATAATCCAAACTTTGTAAAAAAAAATGCATTAGGGGGTAGTGGTGGGAGGGATGGTACCCCCGGTTTAAGGCTCGTGACTCATGAGTCTTTCACAATCTTCATTAGTTTCGCCACTATTTGCTCTCCACCAGAATAATATTTCTCATCCTCCATATCAATTTCTTGATTTCTTCTCCTTTGATCCGGCGCCTTTTGCCCACCCCATTTCCTTAATTTTACCTTACTTTCTTCGTCTTCAATCTTTCTTCTTTTATGTCATCTACCCAACAAGAAACGATATTAAATCCACACTATTATCTTTAGCATTTTCCCTCCACCAGATTCGTCGGTAAGCCTTTTCATTTAATTTGTCTGGTTCTTGTGTTTTGGTTCATTGATTTGATTAGATATTGACTGTTTGGCTTGAAGATTTGGGAATGTATCTGACAATATTGGATAATTTGGAATCTGGGTTTTTGAATTGCTTTTGTTGTTGTTTGAGTATGGTATTTATGAAATTTGACTGAAGAAAACGGAGGTGTTTAATCAAATTCGTATCTTTTGAGGTTCAGTGTATTGGGTTTTTCGATTTAATCTAAAAAAAGTGCTTTTTTTAAAGGACTGAAAAAGGTGCTTAATTGGGGGTAAATTGCCTGGTTGGTTGAATTAGGGAACTTAATACTAGTAGTATGTGTTAAGGTTAGCTGATAGCTTCAGGAACAACTTCTGTTCTACATATGATTATGAACTCTGTTTTAGATTTTTCTGATGATTGAAAGGATCAAAGCTCCTGTTGTTGTACATGTATGTCTCAAGTGGAATTGCTGAGGAATTTATTTTCAATCCTAAATACTTGCTGTTTTGGGATCATTTTGTCGCTCTACATAGTTTAGTTATCTTGTAAGGCAATCGTTCAACCAAAAGCCAAGTATTTTCCTCAAGTTCTTGGAACCATATGTTTATTTCGTGATTAATAAAGTGTACAAATTTTATAAAATACGAATTGTGCTTTACGAAATGTTCTGATTGTTGGTGTGTTATGTCTGTGTTCTTGCTGCATCTCTTTGTCCTGTTACTTTTTTGGGGGAGATAGGGATGACACACAGCGTAGGACATCGTGTTACCTACTCTATTTTATAATCATTAGATCGATTTTTCCTTGATGGTTCTGATTCAATTGTCTTGAGTACCTGATTATCATCTTGATTGAGTGGAACGACCCAAGTACTAGTAGGGCAATTGTCCTAGTTTTTATTATATGGAGCCAGTCTGTCAAAGATTCGTGCCTTCCTTGACTTATCCACATTGTTTAAAATGGCCATAGCCCTTTTCTTTTCTTTCTCTGGGGGTGGTTGTACCTAAGCATGTCGGTATTTGCATCGACAATTATGCTCAGGATTCATTTGAAAGCTTGATAGTAATGGCTTTGTGACCGGCATGGACACTTTTGATTTGTTTCATGAAGTTTGACATTCCTCGTTTTTGTTGTATGTGCACTTCTTGCATCATTATCAGAACAGTGAAGAACTAGGTTAATTTTTGAATGTCTTTTATACTTTATACTTATGAATTGGATGTCCATGTTTTAAGAATATCTGCTTCTGCTTTTGAACAGAGCACATGGACTCTCAACAGCAATTTAGTGAGCCTAGAATCAACTTTTGGTATGAACAAGATGATTCGATAAAGCAAAAATCGAATCCAATTCGTTCTGAGAACATAAACGGAGGTTTTGATTGCAACATTTGTCTAGACTCCGCCCAAGATCCCGTGGTTACCCTATGCGGCCATCTTTACTGCTGGCCGTGCATTTACAAGTGGCTGCAAGTTCAGAACTCATCGGCAGCAGACTCAACTGACCGGCCAAAATGTCCCGTCTGCAAGACTTCCATCTCAAACTCCTCAGTGGTTCCTCTCTACGGCCGTGGATCATCATCATCGTCATCAGAATCCAGAAAGCGCCAACCTGATCTGGCCATACCACACCGGCCCTCAGCCATCGGAACCAACTCCGCTCTTCCGAGTAATGCTCCACATCCACCACTCCCTCCACATCAACAGATCCATCCCAATCTCTTCAACCCTCAGCAACCACCGTATTTTCAACCACAGCTGCAGCCATATTTCTCACACCCGTTTGGAGGGTACCCGGGAATCGGGAACACAACCATGACGAGTTTCTACAGCCCGACAATCGGTATGTTCGGAGAAATGGTGTTTTCAGGGATATTCGGGAGCTCGGGTCCGAACTGGTTTGCAACTTCCCATCCAACATATAGCAGTCCGAGGAGAGTCAGAAGGCAGGAAATGCAGGTGGAGAAGTCTCTGTGGAGGTTCTTCATGTTCTTGGTCTGCTTCTCGGTGCTCTGCCTTCTGTTATTCTGATCTGGATTTGGTATGGATTTTCTTGTTTGTTTGTATAATGATTGTAATTGTAAAGAATGAGGCAACTTTTCTTATTATAAAGACAGTGAAAAAGGGGTTAGATATGTACTATGGTATAGCAGTTGTATAGGTTTTACTGCATACTGAAACGAGTTTGGACGAGGTTGTACATTCGCAATTACCTGGAAACTTATATTCACATCAACTTGAACTGAGAATATTTCCTTAGTTCTTCAAATGTATGCATGATTCTAGCTTGCTTCAAAAAATTGTTCGTATAAATAAAAGTAAAACGGACTTATTTTTTGTTTTATATTCTGCATATGATTTAATTGGGTATTGATCGTGTATATCATTAGTAACGCAACTTCGAAATTAACCATGCTAGTAGAACTAGAGTGGGTCCTTATCAGAACTTTGAAATTAAGCGTAATAGTTAGAATGGTTGATCCCATTTTATCAAAACTTTTGAAGTTGGGTGGTATTTGACTGGCCGATCCTCGGAGAAGTTGTCGTGTGATATTCTGTCATTTTAAAAATAACATAAGAAAGCATGTGATGTTCCCCAAAAGATGCAATTATTCACTGCAATTCTTCTTCATTTTCCCATCTTCCCACTCATTCACCATTGTTCTGAATCAGTCCACGATCAAAATCGCTACCAACAATTTTTAGAGTCGCTGATGAGACATCAAATGCATGTATTTTTCGAAGCATTTAACATCTCTTTTGTTATCTTTTTGTTGGAAGATTGCT
>JAULKM010000011.1:11354810-11366149 GCA_032355605.1 Rubia tinctorum | reverse complement strand
TATTTATATCTCCAAAAAACCTAAATTTTACTTTAAAATTACTAATTTTAATATTAAAAGTTTAATAATATTTACATAATAATATTATCAGTAAAACATGTGCATTATGGATAAATAATAGTTTATTATATAATAAATTAGAGTGTACATAGCGGGTATAGTGAGGCGGGGTGAGGGTGAGGTAGGTATGAACTGATATCCATGTCCGACCCACTACCCATGCCGGATATCCATTTCCATACCCGCCTCACCCCCACGAAAACTACATCCATACTCGCCCCATTGGGGCGGATGCGGGGCTGATCTCCACCAAAATCCGACCCACTGCCATCCCTACTTACGGGTACCCTCCTTTGAACACCCCTACCTGCAATGGTATAGCCCAATTTGGGGCTACTTATCCCACTATCTTCTTTTAAAATTCTCATTTTTCATCTTTTACCTATGGTCATTCGGCTTCTCACATCATCAAGCCCCATATATATTATGATTTTTATCCTTATTATGTTATATACAGTACTCATTATCTATTTATAATGTTGTTGATATTTAAAAATATATAAACATTAATTTAAAAAATTGCAAAAGAAAATATTTAATTGTGATTCTCATTAATTGGTTATATTTTTACAAGCACGAGATTTTTTGTTCTTTTCATTTGTCCATGTGGTCATACATGTCAAATGGAAGAAGATAAATGGAGGATTTGGGGCTTGAGAGGTCTCGCCCAGAGTGGTCATTTAGCAGCCCAAAATTTGAAAATCAAATTGAAAAGCCATCATAGTAGGTAAAGGCTCAGATTTTCATAATGAAAAACCTGCCCCAAAAGCCCTCACTACTGTGGGTGCTCTCAGAAGTAGAATAGATAAAAAAAATGCCAAGATTCTCCTCTTCTAAATCAGGCTTCCATGTGCAACAAGATCCACAAAAATCCGACATTATCAGAGTAAATAGGAGGAAGAATGTGGAACGAACTTGATAATCTAGGCTTGAAATGAATCTGAGAAGAAGAGGATTGCAGAAAGGAGTTATAGGAGGTTAAGAAGTCTTGAACTTGAAATCTGCAAAATGAGGAAGAAATAGGGAAAATGAAAGAGAACGACAAAAATGTATAGTTTCCAGAATTGAAGGTACTTATCTCAATGCTTGATTGAGAGGGTTAAATTGAGTGTTTTCTTGAAAAGTTTGTAGAACATCATTTATGCACTCTTCCATAGTAAAGAATGTAAGAAACTTCAACTGCAAGAATGTATCATTCTCTCTTCTAAACTGAAAATAGTACAAACCTTTAACTATACAAATGCTGCATCTTTCTTTTACAACCCAAGTTGAATGTTCAGTTTCATCAACCATGAATGGTGGAATCAATTATTACACTGAAAGTGTTCTCTATCGAACCTTGTACAAACAGAAGGTAAAATGAAGGCATTACATTATAGTAGATGGAATCATTGTGATATATTCTTCACTCATGTGTCTAATCCCTCTGCTTCTGAATGCCTACCCAACGAGCATAATCCACCCACCTGTCGAAAGAATAGAGGAGTTGTGTTAAAAGGGATGAAATTATACTTCCTGAATGGAGAGGAAAAGAAAAAGGCTTACATCAGAGAGCCCAAAAAGGTATTGCCAGTTCGAACAACAAAGCATACAGCACTCAGAGCAAGCTTGTGTTTGTGTAGCAAAGGTTCCAAAAGTCGTTGTTCAATAACTCCAGCTAGTACTTGGTACCTACAAGGGAACCGGTGGAAGTGAGAATACAAAAAGGAGGTTACTTACACAGTCTTGGACGTGCATTTCTTTCCCCCATCATATTCTACAGCAGGATAGATATACCTTTGGTTGTAAAATGCATTATGTTGACAGATACAAATGGTTTTAATAATATTTTGCGAAATACTTAGACGGTACTTTCTACCTGCCACAAAGCAAAGATACCCTACCTTGGAGATGAATGACCACAGCAAGATTATATAAATTAGCACATACTCATCCAAGATGATGCCAGTACACTTTCGGAAACTATAAGCTGCACATTGTCGTTCATGTGCAGCCAGATGTGAAGTATTGATGCGTATCATCATCCACAGAAAGAAACACAGAGTACACTAGAAAGAAAGCTTGCACAATAACTAAATATGGAATCAAGCTCAATTTGTTCATCGAGAGAGCTCCCGCTAGTTCTGGAGGATTTTGCAAATGCACGATGAATAATGATATAGCATGACTACAAGGGGAGAAGTTTCTGAAAAAGCTAAGAGTTTCGCAGTTTTACCAGAACAATTGAGAGTTTTAAGGTCATTCCATTAGTTCAAAATGTGCAAGGCTGATTATACAAAGCTATGTACCTGAGGTTGCTTGAAACAGCCATATAAACACCATATGCTACACTGGTTGATAAAATAGGCAGGTCTTCAGCTTCACCGCCAAAGTTTTTATCTAGGGCTTTTCGTGCACTAATTAGTCCGTTAGTGACACCAGTACCAATCTGAGAAAAAAATGACACACAATGGTCAGAATAAAAACTTGTCAGTTGTCACCCGCATAATTCCATCATATATCTACGTAAGCATGCTTTGAAATGGTTCATAAAATGCTCATAATATGCACATGAAGAAATGCTGTACACAGTTCCCTGCTCCCATGACCCCCAAATCCCCTCATCCAGGAAAAAAAAAGGCCACTAAGCCAAACTGCCCCATGGGAAGGACCAAGATTGCAAACGCATTATTCAGGGTGGTGGGAGTAGAACAATGGTGCGTTATTCAGTCAGATGCAGAGAATACAAAAACTGAAGTGAAGGAATCCATAGTTTTCAGCAAAATAAATCTAAATCAATCCTTAGCCTTTTAACAGACAATACTCCACACTGAAATCATTAACCTTTCCTAAGTATCCATTCACCTCGACTACCTGTTAGATCCGATGTCTAAATCTCAAATTTGGTGATGAATTAGCATATAAAGAATTGAATTGATTGTTTTTAAGAAAAATTGTGTTGTGAACACTATAATCAGAGGTCACCTTTACATTCTGGACATTTCCAAACAACATAACAGCTGAGAGAAACATTTAGGGACTGAGTTCGAATGATACCTTGGATTCCAACCAAACATAAAGCCTCTAAGATGTATCAAAATTTTCACATTTGGGTCATCTGCAACTTCTGATGTTGTCAACCGATCTCAAGATGATTGTTTAAAAGCTAGATTTGATCCAAAGTCAGCTTTGCATTTTGAAGGCAAAGCAGTTTTTGTGCCAAGTAAACTTAGGTATCTACTGATACCATAAAATTCACAAGCTTGTTTCATTTCAGCAGTCTAGCCACCAAAGTGTAAAGACTGGAACTCTAAAAATCCAATAAGTAGAGATACCACATCCATTTGAAAAAAGTTGGGAGCACAGATCTTACGCGCTATAAATACCCCAAACTTTAAATATTGAGAGCAGATGAAGTATCAAAGTCTTGATAAGTAGCTTAACACTTTGACAGCTTAATTGTAAAGTTTACCTTGTACATCGGGTATTAAACAAAATCAGAAGACACTGAAAGCATCTCTTTAAGGCTCATTTTGTAGTGAATTTGGACTTGATATATACACTTGGATAATTTATTTTGTGCTTGAAAAGATGCGAGTAAAACCCAAGATTGAAGTTCTAATTCACAAAATTATAATTAAGCAAATGAAATCATAATTTCTAGGAGAAAATTGGGATAGAAGGTCTTAATTTCTAGGGATTTTATCAATTTAGAAAAGGAGATTCTAAACTACTTAAAATAAATATAGAGTAGGAAAATATCAAGGCTTTGAGTGACACTTTTAAGAGACTCAATGAGTTGTAAAGAAAGTAGGGACCTCGTAAGTAACGAATCTGGAGGGTGAATAAGAGTTTCCAAGGGAAAATTGAACCACAACAAATCGTTGGTCCCTATACAAGTTATTCTATGGATTGCATGTTTAGTTGATGCTGATCAGGTTCATTCCTAACACATTCATCCATTGAAAAATTTATTGATATGTTGTGAAAAAATTATAGTTGTGATATGTTGGTACAGTACAATCAACTACAAAAGCACACATTTTTCTTTATTTAGGATATCTTAACAAACCTATTAACCTCTCCTCCCCTTAGACTACCATCTTGATTTTCAAAAACATTAGGAATTCATAATCAGAGAGGTTTATTCTATCTTTGAAATAGAAATTTCTAGTCTGCAAACATCAGCTTGGAAATAATTTATATGTACTGTACACATTCATTTTAGATACTGTCTACTTTAAAGTCCACATCTTAACAACCAGTGGATCATTTCTATGCTCTAATTTGGGTAATTAAGTAACATGGACCACTAAAGTATCAGTCCCAAACAGCCTATAAGAAACATTTGAAAATAATAAAATAATCTCCAGCAGTTGATAACCTCCATTTGTCAAACTTGGTGATTAATAAATAATTCAGCAAAGATTGCAATCAGCATTTAACCAGTATCATTTAATAGCAAATTCAGAAGCATAATTTCATATTATGGAGTTATAGAAATGAAATCACAGATGTTTAGGTTTACTTCAATATAGACATACTTCTTCATTAATTGATTTCAGGAGGGTTACTTAGTATTAGAAAACAAATAATCTATTTTATTTTCATAAGTGATTTCATAATATTAGGTAGAAATGTCATATAAGCTTCTTGGAATGAGAAAGCACATATACCCTTGTAATATGAGTATATAAGAGGCTCATATGATGAGTGTAAATATATTTGTAATGCTGAAATTTCTTATGCATAATTTCATCACACGTTACAGGGATAAAGGACAGAATAACATACCACATCAGCACAGACAAACTGTAATTCGTTCGAGAAGTTTTCTCTGCATTTTTTCAACTTTGCAGCAGTCTAGCAAGTAAAATTGAACATTGACTACACAGACCAAATAAAAAAACCAAATCAGAAAAGAAAAGTTAAATCCACATTGAAATACTTTTATATCAATATCACAAAACAAATGGCGCATTTCAAAGTTGGAAGTTCTAGTGACAATTCCTTCTGCCAATGCTTCACTACCGAGTGATCTGCATTTGCCCTACTTATCACAAAATGTACAAGTGTCAGTTTTAATAGTGAGAACAGCTCAGAAATGTTTACTCGTGGATACACGCAGAATATGCATAAGAATGTGAATGTAGAATGCATCAGAAACACGCAGAAATGTTTACTTGTGGATACACACGATAATGTGCATGAAACATGATGGTTTTTACCGGTTTTTTTTGTAGGGCTATCATCCTCTGCTGAAGTCTTTTGACTTGTTCTTGTGGGATTTCATTTAAATCAACCTCTTAGATTTCCAGAGTCCTTTCGATGCAGAAATCCCATGAAACTCTGAGGTTGAATGTGCATTTGCTATCTCCATTGCCAGCTTAGCTTCAACTGGAAACAGTACTCTTGCAAGGGCAACTACGAAGAAACCAAAAACACGTGACAAAATGTGTATGGCTATAAGAAATAAGAATAGTTGATACAAATGAGATTACGCAGAAAAGTATGTACCTCAGTTTTCTAGGGATAGCAGTCTCATGACAAGATCACCAGCCACCATCATTGAGGACACATACATATTACAAGCCATTGGATTCCTCTTCATCTCTCTCTTCAAAACATCAATGCACAGCTTGTCCTTGTCAGTCTTCTGCCCTTGTTTTGTGCATACACTGTAGTACTTTGGGCATATCAGCCTCCTGCAGATAGTGATCGTCGTCTGACCATCAAAAGTTGAGACCGAGATGGATGCTCCCTCGCTCAGCAGTCCGACGATAACTGATGGATCCTTGTGTCGGGAAGCCAGATGAAGCGCAGTGTATCCCCGCGCATTCCTCAGGTTCATATCAGCCTTATTCATACTCAGCAACTCATTGAGGACTTTTGATTTGCAATATGTTGCAGCGTAGTGAAGGGTAAATGCATCGTCGAGAGTGATATCCGATTCAGCTAGAAGTAGATTTAGCAGTTAAACATCAGCGGATTCCAATGCTAGATGGATCCTTCTGACTCTCTTGTCATATCCAAGCAAGTTCTCCATAACTGCTGCATCTGTGGATTGCCTTCGGAAGGACTTTATCTCGGTTACAACTTCGTGAGGGAGCTCTTTTTTTGAGAAAGATGTCATCTTGGTCAGATCGCGCAATTATCTGAACACAGTGAGACTGGAACTGCTTCAGGTGGCAATGGAATGCTACCACAGCAATTGGAATCACATTTTCCACAAATGCCTTATCGACAAAGTTTAGAAGTCTCCTCTGCACAAGGAATGAACACACTAATCTTTATAGATTGCTCAAGGAAAAACAGAACCAAAAAAAACTTTTGAAGCACCTAATCTTAATAAGAAAATGAAAACAAAGAAGAGGATTTTAAAAGTTTCAGATATATGAACAGATCTTGTCATCATGAAGCACGCGTTAAAACAATTAAGGTTATTTGGAGCTATACCTGGTACAACAACACGAGTTGTTTCATCTGAAATGTCGTTGAGGCATACATCAGCTCGACCGCGGAACTGATTGCAGGTCCACAAGTATCATGCACACAAGTCTCATTGATACAGGTAGAGACTTCAACCAGAGGTTGCTTCAGCTTCCCAGTGTACACGTAATTCAAGAAAACCATAAACGCTTCATACCCTACCCTTCCACGAGGAACCAACTCCTTCATCTCGTAGGTTTACCATCTTTTTCAGAACCAGAATCAGTACCGTTCTTCTTCTTCTTGAACAGCTCGTGGAAAAACTTGCTCCGCAAAGTCAAAATGCAGCAATTCATGCCCACCTTAGCTCCCTCGACAGCTATCACTGCATCACTAAAATCATACTCGGAATCGAACAGCAGCTTCTCAAGACTGTCAATGAGTTTGCTCAAACTCAACAGCTTGGGACTGGCTGCCCCTGCCCCTGCCCCCGCCATGAAATCATTTACATAGCCAGGATACGGTATGTTTTGGCCACTCGAACCATTCGATGTAAGAGATGATGAAGCAAAGCTTAAGGAGGACAGATTCTCAGCTCCACTTTTCATAGATAGACTATATATCCAATAGTTTTTTTTACCTCATTCATTCTCCAAAAGAGCATAGAAATTCGCCATATAACAACCCGATTCGCCACCTTATCTAAGGTAAAGAGAAAAATGAGCTAGATATATGCAGAAAATGGCCACCAATATAGATTAAATATGCAGCCAATCACACAGATATACTATCTATCAGGGGTAAAAAGTCTGTAGCTTTTTGGATCCTATGAACTTATAGCAACTCAAATCACACAAGTTCTTCTCAAAATTACAATATTGAGTCTCAAATTTTGAGAAAAAAGGTCAAATTTCTGAGTGAAAAAACAATATTGTGTACCACCTACTGGGGATCAAACTTTTCGGATCTTATGAACTTCTAGCAACTCAAATCACACAAGTTCTACACCAAAACTACGATATTGAAACTCAAATTAAGCGAAAGGGGGTAAAAATTTCTGAGTGAAAGAACAATAATGTCTACTGCCTACCAGGGATCAAAGTCTCTAACTTTTTAGATCTTATGAACTCCAAGCAACTCAAATCACACAAGTTCTTCACCAGGACTACAATATTCAGCCTCAAATTACACGAAAAAGGGTCAAAATTTCTGAGTGAAAAAACCAATTACCCCAAGTCAACTAATCAATCAAGAGCATGATCCCAAAAACCAACAAAACCCCATCAAAGAACAGCCAAAACTCACAACAAAAACCAACAAACCCCATCAAAGAAGAGCTAAAACTCGCAATAAAAACCAACATAGCACATTCGAATCACAAACAGCTGGCAGTAAAGCAGAAGAAATTCTTGAAATAAAGTCAGAAGATACTCTGAAATAGTTTCAGTTTCTTACATGGGCTGCAAGAAGAATCTCACCACCTTCTTCTGCCTTGAATTGACTTGAGCTCCATTAGCAAATAGCAAGTCTCCTTTTGCATCTTTCACACAGAGTCTTGGCTTTGAAAAGTAAACGCACGCATATAGTCGTGGAAACTGAGGAGGGATGACAAGGAAAATGAGTTGAAGTGAAAATCTCAAAATTATTACTCCATTTGTCTTCAAGGTTGTCCTGAAGTTCTCTAACTTTTGATGGGACTGTTGATTTGTCTTTTGTGGTATCATCAACCTGTAAAGCACCAACATTTTGTTCCCCAAATTTAGTCATATTTTATGTGGCAACATAATTCTCTACAGAAACAACATGATTCTCCCTACCTTGGCTGTCTTCTGTGGCCTAAAAAAACTTCTACACCATTTTGGTGTTTTGTTGGGTTAGATGGTATCTCATTGAGCTACATCTCAGGGTACTCATTGCTGTAGTGCTCTTCTGTATTGAAACCACCTAGGATTTGTCTGTTCTCTCTCAATCATCTTGGGAATTCAATTATCAATCACCAAATATAAAGGGTAACACCCAAATCTCAAATATAAAGATAAGGCCTAAACCCCAAATATAAATATCAATAACAATTAAACAGAAACAAAGTGAATAGTAATTAAATTCAGAAAACATGGGGAAACCCTAGAAAAGCAAGTAAATGATGAAAAAGACCTTGGACAGCGCCCATCTCCTTCTCCACCTTAGCTTGCATCTCGCGGAGAGCCGCAGGTTCGTCCTCCATCTCCTTCAATAGCTTCTTCATATCATCCAGCTCCTGCAGTTTCTTCACGCCATTAAAATGAAATAAAAATCCAGATCCATCAAATAGTAATAAAAATAATAAAAAATTAAATTCCGGTACCTTAACCGCATCTTCGTCGGGGTTAGCCATGTCGACATCAGCGTTATCACCTTCCATCTCCCCTTCATCGGGGATTTCACCGCCCTACACTTCGTGCTCCTCTCCGTCCATCTCTCAATACACTCCTTTTCGATAAACTTGTTACACGCGCGCGACTCTGTAATAAGAAGGGCATCCATTATTGAAGCGTCCCATTTTAAGAAAAGGGGCAGAAGAATAGATATAGAAGAATCGCGCAGCAAGAAGATGAAGAAGAAGGAAGCGGAAAAGTCCCAATTGTCATTGATGATCAGAATAATTACCAAACAGCCATTCGTCAACCAATGTAAACTCTCGCTTTATAGGTTCAATATAGAAGAGATCGAAGATGCTGTTTTTAGTCTCTCTCCATCTGCTCCACCGCAGATAGGGTCTCTAGTGTTTTTTTTTATGAATAATATAATTCAGGAAGACCTATTAAAGGCAATCCAGGAATTCCAAGCAGGGATTCCAATCCCAAAAATCCATAGGATCTTTCCTCATTGCTTTAAGTCTTTCAAATTATATTAATCCTTCATCCTGTTCGGAAATTAGGCAAATAAGTCTTTCAAATTTCATTAATAAAATCATGGCTAAAATAATGGTGGATATAATCAAACCTTTTATGCCCCTACATTCTTAACCGATAGGCACATAACTGATAATATATTACTAATGAAAGAAGCCGCACAACACTTAATTATAAAACAAAAATCAATTAACCTAATCTTAACATTAGACATGATAAAAGCCTTCAACGGGGTTTCTTTCTCAGTGCTCAACACACTATTGCTCAATAGGGTTTCATGAACATTTAGTAAAACTAACACTAAACAGCCTCAATGCATTTCGGTTCTAAATACTAATCAATGGTACACCACAATGCTTTTTCACAACATCAAGGGGTTAAAGTAGGGGGATCCCCTATTCCCATTCCCATTTAATATAGTAATAGGGGCGGAACCAGGGGCAAGGAGTGCCGACGCCACTCCTAAGATCCGGTGGCACAGAATTTACGCCTTGCGCCACCGAAATCCATGGAATCTTTCCCCCTTGAAAGGTTGCAGCGCCCCTTTCCGGCGACAACCTGAAGAAGACCACGACTACTATCATATTTACTTATTTGTTTGTTTCCTCATAAACAAAACGACATCGTTTTGTAGGCGTAAAGGCAAAAAAAAGGATGACCAATTGGGCTGAAACCCACTTGGCCCAAATACAAACCCCAAATCAGAAACCCTACCTTTCTTAGAAGATAAATTGCAAATCGAAAAACAACTTCTCCTCTTCACATATTTTCCACTTCCACCATTAGTCCGTGACACCGTCCATCTGCTCCGTCGTAAGCGTTCAAAAGAAAATTGCCTCTCTATTTCAGCCCCCTTTTAATACGTCCTGGTTCCGCCACTGTATAGTAACACAACGTTTAACCAGGAACTCAAACAGTCAGTTTCAAAATGGAAATTTGGAATACTGAAAATATCTATCAAATATCAAATTGTTTATCTATCATTTGTTGGTTATGCTACTAATTTTCTCAAAGGAAAAAACAAATTATTTTTTATAAAACCTGATGAAATTTATAAAAATCTATGAAATGGCCACTGACAAGAAGGTGAACTACTTTAAAAGTTCCTTTTTCCGGGCAACGTCAGCAGACACAAACTTAATGACATAAAAATGATAACAAGCATAACTAGAGGCAATACTCAGTTCTCTTACTTGGGTTTAACCATATTTAAGGATCGGAAGGTAAACAGATATTTTATTGACATAATTGAAAAAATTAATCACTAAACTTGGAAGTTAGAAAAATAATGGGATGTCAGGTAAAGAATTGTATTAATTGATCATGTTCTCCTAGCCACACCTTGAAATTGTTGGGCTGTAAGTGCACCTACAAAATTCAGTGTTAAAAAATAGAATCCATTTTAAGCATCTCCTTTGGGGATACGCTGATACTCGCTCTGTTTCTTTATTATTGTCACACTTTCTTTTTTGGTTTGTTTCTTTTATATTGACACACTTTTTATTTTTGGTAATATTCATTCAATTTCATCCACTCATTCTGCTTTTTACATTCTACATTCAATTTCATCCACTCATTTTCTCCACCTAAATCCAAGCATCTAAATCTATGTTATCACTTATAGAAAAACGGAGGGAGTACAAGAATATATAAACACTGAACTGGAACAAAATATTTCACCATTGGAAAATGGCCTAAAAAATAGGAATACATAGACTCCTTTTCTTTCAATATATAAGAGCATGTGCAGAGGTTCTCAAACCAATCGTGTGTTTTCAATTCATTAAATAATCAATCTCTCTCCTCCACCTCATCAATTCAAACCACAACTAAATCACTCCATTTTTTTCTCCACAATGATTAAAATCACTCCAGGGACCCCACTTGATTCTCTATCCTACTAATTAATTCTACCTTTAATAATTAATTCAAATAAATTTACCTAACAAAATAAATTTAAATGTGAAATTTAATAATACA
>JAULKM010000011.1:11333056-11351870 GCA_032355605.1 Rubia tinctorum | reverse complement strand
GTTTAAAGTGTAAATTAGAAGAAATTAAGATAAAATTTTCGGGCTGTATGAACCGGGTTATAAAATTTATAACTACTACACGCTGCATAATAAAACTTTAATATTGCAACAAAGACATTTTAGCTTTTATTATTATAATTAAACCCCGACTTTCCATAAGCATATGGAAATGCCGTCTTTTCCAAGACTTTGCCATATATTTAAGATGCAAAATACAATATTTAAATTAAAAATATAATGTTTAACTTAAAAAATATAGTGATTATTCCATAATGTGGAAAGGTTGGCCGCGCACTTTGAAGAAGTCGATTTCCGTAAAGGTTCGGCAACAATTATGCAGATTTGGTGTTCGCTATCCGATTGATTTGGTGCATCTATTCTCTTATTGCCACACTGAGGTTTTAAATTAGAACTGTTATATTTTGTTAGCCACTCATTGTAAATGCATTCAGTCCACAATTTTATTGCTTGTAATTGTACATATAATTTTGCAAAAAATGAATTTTAATAGAAAAAAGGTGAGAAACCTATAAACTCGATTTGTTAAAAAAAAAAGTAATATGTTTTAGGAGAGTGAAACAGTCCAACAAGTGCAACTCAAATCAGCACCCGAGATCCCATCGAAGCTCAAATCAACATTTTCATATTTTCCGCAAGTTAATTTTTGTTTTGATTTTAGTTTATTTTCACGTTAGCGTTTCGTTTCAGTATTTAAATACTTTTAAGATGTAAGCGACATTTCATCTTGAATTCAACTAAAAAAACCTGAAAATCTTGTCTTCTTACCTAGTGGATTTAGAAGTTTTTCAAATTCATTGTTTGTGAGCTCAGATATGAATTTTAAATGCTCACTTGCAAATTCTCACATTTTTAACCGCATAATTAATAACTTATAAAAATACCGTATTTTTCAAAACTAAGCCATTAAAATTAGATGAAATCAATCTAAATCAAACATGCCCTTAAATGACATGATTTGTAGACGGTGGAACGAGTCATATGTAATATTCTGGGAATAATTTTGACCTTAATATTCCGAAACATGCATATTACACTAAAAAGGAATTTTGTGCACTCCCTCGTAAAAAAACAGCGGTTACAGAAAAAAAAAGGGAGGCATATTACTATGGGAATATTACTTAATTCCTCGGCTTACTTTGGCAGTTTTGTAATTTCCAAAGTTAATTTATCTAATGCAAATGGCAAGATTAATTTCACTTATTCAAAAATTTGCATGTTATTTTATTATGTGTCCAGCAATTTAGCCACCACAAGTCTACAACGTTCAAAGTTTAACCACTTCCTAAAAATTCTACCCTTAAAAAACCCATAAAAAACTCTAGGACTCCCTCTATTTTGTTATTTATGACATACTTATTATAAATAGATGTCTTCTTTTATTTAACACTCTTTCCATTTTTGCAAGATTCCTTCAATTTCATCCACTCATTCTACTTCTTACTTTCTACGTTCAATTTCATCCACTCATTCTATTTTTTTACTTTCTACATTCAATTTCATCCACTCATTTTTTTCCACCTAAATTCAATCATTTAAACTTATGATGTCATAAATAGAAAACGGAAGGAGTATTGAAAAGAAAAAAATTCCACACATCTACCAGATTTCAAACCTATAACGGTACAAGCCAATGCACACGTGTGTTTAAGATTCTAGGATAGGAGTACGTGGACTGTCTCATTGTCAAGAGACTATAAATATTCAATTAAATTTTATTGGTTTTTGTACATTTTACAAGAAACCAAAATTTCATTCCAATTGTTCATCATCTCTTCTCTCTAAACCATATGGAGAAAGGCCATTAAATCCGTTCTCTTGCTTCTTTGCATCATCATCGCAATTTGCAAGTGTCTCCATCTGTTTTTTTTTCTCTCTCTCTTTCTTGATATGTTTTGCGAAGAATCGTAGTTAATAATTCCAAAATACTCTGGAAATATTTAGTAGAATACATTTTTGTAAAAGGAGGCTAATAAAAAAAGCATACTAATTTAAAATATTTTTCATTTTATGAATAAGCGTCGTGTCTTTTTATTAAAATAAAATATCAAGTAATAAATGTACCGTAAAATCTGTCCGGTTCATATAAAATATAATTACACTACCTATCAATCAGGCCAAATTCTAAGAAATCATAGTACCGCCTTCAGAAATACTAAGAAGACACCAACAAAAACTGCGTAACCGCTTGCTTAATAAGAAAGAAGATTATTTAAAATGTATCCTAGTTTGATGATATATATAGTTGTACTTTACTAGCAGTTTCATCGGATGAAGAAAAATGCATCAAGTGTTTGGTACAGCTGATGGTAAAATGAATCCAGGAAAAGCATTTGATGATTATGGTAAGAATATCTGCCCTTTCACTTGTACAGGTGACGACAACTGCCCCTGCATCTTCTCCAAGTGTCTTCCTGATGGCACCTGCTCCCTACCACCCTTCAAAAATAAAATAATAATAATAATAATAAGCGTGGGAAGATGAAGAAATAATTTACTTTGTAATTTGTTAATTTTGTTCTTGTTTGAGTTTTACTCCATCCCTTACCATATAAGTTGAAACTTGTTGATGTACTCAAGTCTGCCCTACCGTTAGAACATAATAAGAATTCTAGAGTTATATCACCACTTATTTTGATTTTTAAAATTATATTAGTATTTATTTTTAAATTTGGGGTCGGATCAGGAAATTTTATACACTTTCTAAAATCACGATCATCAAATTCAACTAATTTCAGGTACGACTCCAAAATAAAAATTAATCGACATCTTTCACCCAACCACACCCTTCTCCCTATTAGCCTATACTCTTTCCCTTTTGCTTTTGCAATCTCCAAGGGATCCCCCTGGTTATTTTGCTCATAGTTTCCTTCTCCCACAATGGAACCCCACAATTTCTCATCATTTCCGTCGAGATTGTTGGCTGTTTCCAACATAACTCCCACGTTGGAAGTTGAAAGAGTGATTGTTCACGATATAAGTGAGACTCCCATCATATTAGTATGATGTCTTTTGGGGTTGGACCCAATAAAACCGTGCAGGCTTGGCCCAAAGCGGACAATATTATATTGATGTTGGTTGTGGTGGGCTTGACAATCCCAACAAGTGGTATCCGAGTCATGGTTGGTTGTGCTCGGGACAGGACTGCATATGTGCCGAATGTGGAGGCTCTCAGTTGTGCCCTTGACGGTGGCAAGAGTGCCTTTGTGCTGAAAGTCTACCTGACCAATGTGGTTGTCAGGTGGCCTGTCACGCAGGTGTGGCGGCGGTGAGTGAGGATGAAGAACGCCGTGGTGTAGTCCTTGGTTTGAGGGGGAGATTATTGAGTGTGTTCAACCCAAGACCCACATTGGAAGTTGAGAGAGAGATTGTTCAATAAGTGAGAGTCCCACCATATTAGTATGAGGCTCTTTGGGGTTGAACCCAATAAAACTGTGCGGATTTGACCTAATGCAGACAATATCATACTAATGTTGGTTGCAATGAGCTTGACAACGCCAACATAGACCCTCCTCTTCCAATCATTAAATTTTCTTCATCACTACTTGAATCGAACCAGATCTCTTTAGTCAGGTACTGAGCATCCAAATCTCAACTGGAAACAACCCAGCTGGGATTCTGGGAATACCGTTCGAACTCTTCGCCCCTACCTTGCTGGTGTCAACAACGATGAAAAGGTTGGCTTATGGAAAGGTCAGTGGAGATATATTTGGCCCCCGTATTAGATTGATTGAATGTGCAGAAGCCACTAACTGGATTCGATTGACTGAATGTGCTGGCCACCATGGAAATTCGTTCAAATGGGGAAGGCGTTAATATTAGGGTTGAGATTTGACCATGGGTTTTTACGACAGTACTGGAATCTGCGTTGGCACCAGATTGGGGGGACCACGACTTAGCAGTGGGTTGGAACTTCGCAAAAGGCGATTAATCCGCTCGCACTCAGCGGCCCATACCAGCCCACCCCCAAGCCAACATATGAGAGGTAAATCACGGTAGCCCAGCACCAGGACCAATGGGCTTTGGTATTGCCTCGGTGCGCACAAGGGAGCCTTGCCAGGCAAGAACTCCCCACACTGCCGCTGCCGAGGATCGAACCTGGGATGACTGCAAACCTACCCATCTCCCAACCATTGGGGTACACCCGTGGGTGTTGGGTTGGAACTTCGCGACATAGTGTTCGACGGTGGATTTGAGGAGGTGGGGCGACATTGTTTTGGAATGGGTGTTTGATAGGGATTGTGCTAAAGAGAAGACGGGAACAAGGAAAGTGAAAGCAGGGGATCTCGCTCATATTTCAACCTGCAATTTAACTATTTATTTAGTCAAAACTTCATAATTTTGACCCTAAAATTGAATTGATATATAAATATAAATACTATTGTGTGATATATTGATATATTCGTTATAACATGTACTTTCAAAATATCATATTTTCACAATTTTCAAGTCAACTGTTAAGAGTTAAAATGTGAACCTTGAAATGAGACGGGGGAGTATAATATATATGGAACGTAAGGAGTAAATTAGACATTTCACGTTTTACGTATATTTCATTTTTAAATTAGAAGGGTATTTTTGTCATTTCCAGCAATTCCAATAAAGACCACCATTACCCAAATTCTTGACTGATTTAGAGTTATTTTGACACTTTCAAAAAAATTAGAATTATTTCAACACTTATCAAAAAATTTAGAGTCATTTTTACACTTTTTTTTTTCCAACCAAATTCAATCAACAAAAATTACCAAAACTAATGTTAATACAACCACCGTACGGACCTTAGCGCAACATGTGCTACAGAATCAAACGTTGAGTTTAAATCACATAAATAAAATCATAAATGCCAAAAGCAATAGAAAAATGGACCTTAAATGACACAAGTCCGTTAACCCTTACTCCATTCAAACTCCCACGCATTTCGTGTGTGGCATACTTCGTCCTATTTTCATCCCTTTATACCGAAACCCTTCTTTAATCCCCCCGATCTTTTATTGACGTTAGGATTTCAGAAGTCCACAATCCCCTGTCCCCTGTTTTCCTCTCTACAAATACTGAATCGCTCCCTCTGCAAAACCCGAATCAACTGTTCATTCATCCATTTCATTCAGTCGGAGCTCAAGATTTTGACAATGGCGGATCCTACCTGCAGCCGGAAGCTCGTGGTCGAGGTCTGCAACGCCAACAACCTGATGCCGAAAGACGGGCAGGGGACGGCGAGCGCGTACGTGATGGTGGACTTCGAGGGGCAGCGGCGGCGGACCAAGACAAAGTTCCGGGACCTGAATCCGGCATGGGATGAGAAGCTAGAGTTCTCCGTTCAGGATAAAGAATCCATGGCGGCGGAGACGATGGAGCTCAATGTCTACAATGATAAGAAGATGGGGAAGCGGAGTAATTTTCTCGGGAAAGTGAAGATTTCCGGGAGTACTTTTTCTCCGGCGGGATCGGAGGCGCTGGTCTACTATCCGCTGGAGAAGCGGAGCGTGTTTTCGCAGATTAAGGGTGAGATTGGGCTTAAGGTTTGGTATGTTGATGAACCGGTTGCCCCTCCTCCGCCGCCTGAGAAGGAAAAGGAGAAGGAGGAGGAGAAGCCTGGTGCCACGGCGGAGACAGCGGTGCCACCGGCTGAGGAGAAGCCGAAGGAAGAAGAGAAGAAAACAGAGGAGGGAGAGGTGGTGGCGGAGGAAAAGAAACTGGATGAGGAACCCAAACAGGAAGAAAAGCCACCGGAGAAAAAGGGTACACCAGCTGCCGTTGCTGATCCACCCGCGACGCCGCCGCCTCATCCAACGGATGAGCAGGTCCCACTAGCTCAGACTCCGCAGAAGCCGCGGAGTGAAAAGGCGGTGATTCTGGCAGAGGAGAAGGATCCGCAAATGATCCGATTGGATGTGGAGAAGAGCATCTCCGGCGGAATGGACCGGCGTACGGCGACGTTCGATCTTGTGGACAAGATGCCATTTCTGTACGTCCGGGTGGTGAAGGCAAAAATAGCAAACGCTCCGGCAGCGGCGGAGGGGTTTTCAACCTATGCAAAGCTCGTGATTGGGACCCACTCCATCAAAACCAATCCTCGTATCGGCAACGACATAGGGTGGGACCAGGTCTTCGCCTTCGACAAGGAAAGCTTGAATTCCACATCGCTCGAAATCTCCGTCTGGACGGAGGGAAACGCTCCGGCGGCGGCTGAGAATGAACCTAAAGTTGAAAGCTGCATCGGAACGGTGTCGTTTGACTTGCCGGAAGTTCCCAAGAGAGTCCCCCCGGACAGCCCCCTGGCGCCGCAGTGGTACAGCTTGGAGGGCGGAGCAGAAGGATCGCCGGGAAATGACGTCATGCTGTCGGTGTGGCTGGGCACTCAGGCGGACGAGGCTTTTCAGGAGGCCTGGCAGTCGGATTCCGGCGGGTTGATACCGGAGACCCGAGCCAAGGTCTACCTCTCTCCGAAGCTCTGGTATTTGAGACTAACGGTCATCCAAACCCAAAACTTGCAGCTAGGTCCAGGCTCGGGTGCTGGTGCGGGGTCATCCGAGCCTAAGCCTCGGAACCCGGAGCTGTATGTTAAAGCTAAGCTGGGCCCACAACTGTTTAAAACGAGCAGGACCCACGTAGTCCTATCCAGCTCGGCTTCGTCTAATCCTACGTGGAATGAGGATCTCATATTCGTCGCAGCCGAGCCATTCGAGCCGTTTCTACTGATCACAGTCGAGGACGCCGCCAACGGCGGTGCCGTCGGCTTCGTTAAGGTGCAGCTTGCGTCGATCAACAAGCGCGCCGACGATATGTCGGAGCCGCGATCCCAGTGGTTCAATCTCTGCGGAGAGGACGAGAAAGCTAAGCCCTACGCCGGGAGAATCCACGTGCGGCTCTGCCTGGAAGGCGGGTATCACGTGATCGATGAGGCGGCGCACTTGACTGTAGAGAACACAACTGATCACACCTGATCTTTATTTATACTGTACTGTACCATTTTTCGGTTTGTTAGTTATGGTAGTTTACTCGGTTAGAGTTAGTTGATCAGTTAGTATTAGTTAGGCAGTTAGTAGATGGTTAGTTCTGCTTGCTTTATATACTCCTTGTGTATTCATTCTTGAGGCATCAATATACAAGAAAATTTCCAAACTGCTCAGCATTCATTTCATTTCGTTTCTGTGTTTCTTATTCCATATTCAAGCTGTTTTTTCAGCAAATCTTCATTGACCAGCGACGTGAGGCCGACGGCGAAGCAGCTGAGCAAGCCGCCGATCGGAATGCTGGAGGTCGGCATCCGCGGCGCCGCCAATCTGCTGCCCGTGAAGACGAGGGATGGGACACGTGGCACCACTGACGGGTACGTGGTGGCGAAATACGGGCCGAAGTGGGTCCGGACCCGGACCATTCTGGACCGGTTCAACCCGAGATGGAACGAGCAGTACACCTGGGATGTATACGATCCCTCCACCGTTCTTACAATCGGAGTATTCGATAACGGAAGGTATTATTTACAAAAATGACATCATAAGATTTTATCAGTGTATGTATTATTTACAAAAATGACATTATGAGATTTTATCAGGTACAAGCAAGATCAGCATGATAAAAAGGATGTACGACTGGGGAAGCTGAGGGTACGACTCTCGACTTTGGACACGAATCGGGTGTACATGGGTACATACCCGCTTATGGTGCTCCTCCCATCAGGACCAAAGAAAATGGGTGACATCGAAATAGCATTCCGGTTCTCATGCCCCAGTTGGATCAGTTTGATCCAGATTTACACCAACCCGACCCTGCCCCGAATGCACTACATCCGACCGTTTGGCCCTGCCCAGCAGGATATACTCCGACACACAGCCATGAAGATAGTCACAACCCGGCTGGCCCGATCCGAACCCGCTCTGGGTCCGGAAGTGGTCCAGTTTATTCTGGACTCGGATGCCCATATGTGGAGTATGAGGCGGAGCAAGGCAAACTGGTTCCGGGTAATCGGGTGCCTCTCTCGGGCCGCAGCATTTGCCGGGTGGGTCGATAGTATCCGGACCTGGACCCACCCGCCAACTACGATCCTGATCCATATTTTATTAATTTCAATTGTACTATGTCCTCATTTGATTTTACCCGCGCTTTTCATGTACTGCTTCTTGATCGTCGGAATGCGGTTCCGGTACCGACAACGGGCGGCGATCACGATCGACGGGAGGCTATCGCATGTTGACGCTGTCGGAGCCGATGAGCTGGACGAGGAGTTCGATGTGTTTCCGACATCGCGGCCGTGGGAGGTGGTCCGTGGCCGGTACGACCGGCTTCGGGCACTTGCCGGAAGGGCACAGACGCTGCTCGGCGATGTGGCGGCACAGGGGGAGAGGCTGGAGGCGCTGTTCAACTGGAGGGATCCGAGGGCGACGGGGATTTTCGTGGCGGCGTGTTTCATGGCTTCTTTGGTGTTCTATGTAGTGCCGGTTAAGGTTCTGGTTTTAGGATGTGGATTCTTCTACTTCCGGCATCCGAGGTTCCGCGACGACATGCCCTCTGCGCCGATGAACTTTTTCCGGCGCCTTCCGGCGCTGTCTGATCAGATTCTGTAACTCTGTTTTGATTGTTTGGGGGTGTTATGGATTTGACTTCATTTTGTAGCAATAAGATGGAAAGATATCTTTCTTCTATTATGTGCAACTTGTTTGTTTAAGACAAGAAAACCAATACGAGGGAAAACACGGGAATTTACAAACTATATACTGATCTAGTTTTTCAACTTCTCTTCTTCGCCAATGTCTTCTGCAGTCCTTTTACAATCCTTGCAAACCACATCAAGTTCAGGACAGCAATCACAGTTGGCGCCATGACGAGCAGATAAACCCCGAATGTCTGAATCTGCTTCACCTGTTGTTGAGCACAGTTTCAATGATTATACACGACTTTCAGGCCTCGAATGGATCTGAATTACACTAAAAAAAAAACCCAGTTTCGGGCCACTAAGACAAGAAAAGAAATTGGTTCTTCATTTGATGTGAATCATGTGATTACCTGGTCAGAATGCTGCCATATGTGATAGAACAGGTACATAAACAAAAATATTCTTGCAACCTGGGTACAGACACAGAAATGAGTCAAATCGTGAAGTCGTTCTCATCATGTTACAGTGAAACAAATATGATAAGAGGAAATGCAGCTATTACTTCACTCACCAGCCAAGATAAGAACATTACGACTCCATTGACAAGATATGATTTGGAATTCTTCATTCCAGCCGCATCAAGATACCTGTTGAAGATAGATTGACTTTAAAAGAAGTGGTACGAAGAAAAACGCTGGATTCGTTCATTCGCAAAACAATTGTGATTCCAAAACACAAACA
Organism: Rubia tinctorum; assembly: GCA_032355605.1. Lineage (NCBI taxonomy): Eukaryota > Viridiplantae > Streptophyta > Magnoliopsida > Gentianales > Rubiaceae > Rubia > Rubia tinctorum. The sequence continues at coordinate 11,342,515 of JAULKM010000011.1, read as the reverse complement.
GTACCATCTTAAATTGATTGAAGGGGTAGTTGCTTCAGAAATCAAAACTATGAAGGTGTAGACCTGTCCTTCACCAGTCAGCAGAGCGTACATTACCGATACCATAGAAAGAAGATGATGAACCACCTGATATCAAGTCGGGGAATTTTTGAAAATGTTATGCGCAATCCTGCCACTTTACTTTTAAGTAAAGTAGTCCAAGACAGTTATTACTGGGACATAATAAATGCATATGAAGAATGTGTAATTACTTACATACTCCATTCCGCCTAAAGAAGGATAAAACCAAAGGATCATCCCAATATCACTCAGGAAATAACCAACCGAAACCTATAGGAAACATATGAGATATCAAATGAGTATTAGAATTACAACATTTACGTGCCACGTTTTCAGTATAGAATGTGGAACAGAGAATTTCGCCTTTTCTCCTTCCACAGCAGCATACAAAAGCTGTAAAAGAAAGTGGAAGAACTTACCCCCAAGGACATAGTGGACAACATAGAATGTCGGAAAACAACATTGGTAGCAAGTTGCCCCTCGGAGAACAGTTCCGACCAAAACACAATGTAGAGTGACATGGCTGTGATGAACATGGCATGGAATGTCGATATCACTCTGCAGCGTAGATGAGTATATGTAAGAAATACAACAGAAATATCGGCATAACTCATAGGATAGGATCATTTTACTGGTAGAGCTGTAATGAGAAGATCTTGCTTACCTATTGTTCCACTCAATCCTCTGCGCATTAGAAAGTTTAGAATAGCTCTTGAAGTAAACTGGACTAATCATTTGACTGATATCATAAACCTGAAAACAAAAATTCAATACAAAGACAAGAGCAAAAGCAAAAGCAAAAGCACGTGAGCCAGATTCAATTATTCAAAGACAAAATTACATAATTTCTTAATTCACAAAAGATCATACCAAGAAACAAATGCCACAAATCGAATATCAGACGGTTCAACAACGCCATTCATGCTAATAATACTGTCCATCCAAATGACAGTCCCCATACGTGATTTGAAAGATCGAAAAATCATGAACATACCATTTTGCAGGCACAAGTGCTTCCAATAACAGACGCATACACGACAGAAGAATCCGCAAGCATATAGCTCTTCAGCAGTTGCTCAACTTGGGAGCTGTAGGATTGGAGTTGGACCACCATCTTCAATTCTGATGAAAAAATACATGCCAAATGACTTGTAAATAAGTCCTCTTTCAGCCTAAAATTTGGAATTACAGTCACATAATCACATTCTTCCTTCCTCTCGTCATCACATAAACAGGAAATTAATGTTAAAGAATGCAAAAAGTATTCTTATTTATCATTCTTGCAAACATAACTAGGTCTTCAAACTAAAGTATTGCAACCATGATAACCTTAACCAAATAGAAAAGCTCAAAATACAAACTTTCCATAACCAAACAAAGAATCTCAACAAGTAAGCCACCATTTCCATCATAACCAACTTTCTTCCAGAATCTTCCAGAACATTCCAACCAATAAACTAAACCAACATGAAAATTCATCAACCCAGACGAAAAATTCTCAGACAAAAACAATTGGGATCCTAACTTGATCAAAACTAAACCCAGGAAACGTAAAAAATATTTTTGAAAAATTCACATAAATTGCTGCAACTAATCAATTCCATGTAAACAGAAATCAAAAGGGGTGTTCAGATTTACCTTAAAAGAGGCACGGATTGAGAAAACAGGGGGGAAGAAAAAGAGCGCAATGATTGGGAGGAGGGTAATAAGAAATCGTGAATTTATACTGGTATTAATATTATATTATTATGAAAAAAATCAGAGTCTTGGGTGACACGAATAGGAATTATAGTTTTTCAGAAACTCCTGAAGAAATCCTGTCTGCAAGGAAATCTGGGCATTTTTGGAAGTACAACACGCCACCGTTTTGATTCACCTAATTTATTCTTTTAGAAAATGTTTTTGATTTATGTAATTGGGGAATAAAATGTGAGTGTGTTTTTCTATGCGGGGCCCACAAGCTGGCGAATTTTGCTGGCGAATTTTATAGCAAATTTTTACCGTTCTTTTTGGAAAAATTAAAATTTAAATTACAAATTAAAAAAGTTAAAAAAAGACAAACTATCTTTCAATAGGATTATGAAAAGACGAGTTTAATTAAAATAATAAAAATAAAATGTGTTAGTTGTAATATTAAAAGTTTATTATGCAACGTGTAGTAGTTATAAAGTTTACAACCTGATTCACGCATTCCAAAATTGTTATTTTCATTTCTTCTAATTTGTACTTTAAACCTTGATATTTCCATGACTTATGGAAAGACCGTTTTCAAGAGACATACTCTAAAAAAAATTTAGATTGCATTAACCGTGTCATAAACTTATAACTACAACAAGTTGTACAATAAAATTTTAATATTGCAACTAATTTTTTTTATCTTTTTATAATTATAATTGAACCTCATCTTTTCATATACCTATAGAAAGACGGTCTTTCCAAAAATTTGCCATAGTTATACAATTAAAGTGGCTAGTAAACGGCTAAAATTCTGGTCTCGAATGACAAAAGATTCTAGAGTAAAGTGCTAAAATAACCCTGACTTTAGCCTGAAAGTGCTGATATAACCATGCAATCTCAGAAAATGCCAAAATGATCCTTGACCGTGTTGACCTTTTAGTCAACTGACTGATTGCCGGGTTTTGTTGAATTGACCGATTTGCCCTCGTTTTTAAAAAAACAAAAACAATTAAAAACTTTCCCCCGGCAGAGAGGGTCGAATTTATGCATGTCCCTCTATTTCTTTCCCCCGGTTGAGAGGGCTGGATTTATGCCTGTCCCTCCATTTCTTTCCCCTGACGGAGAGGGTTTCTTCCCTCGTATCTATCTTCCCCGTCACCCCTTATTCCTTTCTCCCCCTCGTCGTCTTCCCCGGTCATAAATTAGTGGTTATGCGGTGAGCTAGGGTTCAGGGGGTGGTGGGGTGGTGAATCGGGGTTGGTGGGGTGGTGAATCGGGGTGGGTGGGGTGGTGAATTTGGGGTGGTGAATTGGTGGTGTGGTGGTGGAGGGTGGCGCTGCTGCGAGGAAAACGAGGGGAAGAAGTGAGCTCCGGTCGCCGCTGCGAGGAAAAAGAGGGGAAGAAGCAAGCTCTGGTCGCCACTGTGAGGAAATCGAGGGGAAGAAGCTCTTGTAGATGTTGGCGGTGACGCTGTGATAGTGGGGAAACTTGGCAGCGGAGGGTGAGGGAAACAGAGGAAGAAGAGAGGGAGGTGGCGCCAGGAATCGAGGGGAAGAAGCAGCGCTGCTGTGGTGGTGGAGGGCGGCGCTACTGCGAGGAAAGTGAGCTTCGGTTGCCGATGCGAGAAAAGTGAGCTCTGGTCCCTACTGCGAGGAAAGCGAGGGGAAGAAACTCCGGTCGTTGTTAGTAGTGACACTGTGACGACGGGGCAATTTGGCAGCAAAGGGTGAGGGCAAAGGAGGAGGGAGAGAGGGAGGTGGCACCTTGAGTGGGCTGTTCGTCAACGGTGACGGGCGTAGCAGCGATCAGGATGAGGAGGAGGAACACGGTGGTTTTCGGCGGCGGCGGTTTTCTGGAGGCAGCAAGGCGTCGTCACCATTAGGTTTTTTAAAGAAGAAATATAAGTTTAGGAAGATGGGTATTTTTATCATTTCATTTTTTGTCTTGCCTGAATTCGACCGGTCAACGTCGAAAATAATGATTTTGGCTATATCGGCACTAATATTTTGAGAGTTAGTGTTAGATTGACACATACAATAGTTAGTTAGATTATATTGGCACCTTTTGAGATTGCAGAGTTATATTGACACTTTCACATTAAAGTTAGGATTATAAATGTAAATAACCCAAAATTCTATGTTTTTCTAGTATAAGAACCAGAGCTAAATAAAAGGATAATAAGACAAACAAATTTTATTTTCACATGTAATTAGGAAGATTTTGGGAAAAATCGTTTTTCCATACGCCTATGGAAAGATGGGATTAATTAGAATAATAGAAAGGTAAAAAAGAATTAGTTGCAATATTAAAAATTTATTATGCAACGTGCATAAGTTATAAGTTTGTGACCTGATTAATGCAATGCAAGTAAAAAAAATTTATCTTAATTTCTTCTAATTTGCAGTTTAAACCTTGGTATTTCCACAATTTATAGAGAGACCGTCTTTCAATAGAAGGACTCATGCAAGCAACTCCCTCACCCCTTGATTCTTCCATTGGTTCTTCCTAATAATATTTTAAATAATAACATTCTTATTTGGCAGAGTCTTGGAAAAGACATATTTTATGGAAAAAACGATGTTGAATTAGAATTATGAAAATGTAAAAAGTTTTAGTTGAAATATTATAATTTACTGTATTATGCAATGTACAGTAGTTATAAGTTTATAACCCGATTAATGAAACTTAAAAATATAACCTTAATTTCTTTTAATTTGCAGTCTAAACATTAATTTTTTCATAAATTATGGAAAAATTGTGCTTTAAGAGATATGAAGTAACTATCATCTTGAAACATCATAATGATGCGACCAGCTTTTGCGTTTCGCTCCAGTTCTATTCATATTATCGATCCGAATCAGTTTATGAATGCCATTACATGTTGAATTCTCTCGAGTTTAGAGACATTCATTTCCTTCCACAGAAAATGGTGAGGACACGGGAACGAACATAGATCGGTTATAACTTTATTTGCACACAATTTATCACCGGATTTTCCTATTTTAGTTAATGATCTTTACAGCGATACAATGTAAAAAAGAGTAAAATACATTCACAAAGGCCCTGTAATCAGTAGTCCACAACAAGTTCCTCTTTTGGTATGCAATCAGGACATAGGTAGAATCCACAAGGTGCATTTCCAGTACAGCGATTTTCGGCAAGTATGACACATGCTTGTCAACTTAGCTTGTGGAACCAAGGTGAGACGATGTGGATGGCGCTTGATCGAACAAGTCTTCCCAAACTTAATGTTTCTGGATGCACCAAGGGTGGGAATATGTCGGGAATGGAAAGACTGATCGCATTCAGCACAGCGATACATCCAGTGTTTGGGATGAATCTCTTGTTCGCAAACTTGCAGTAGAACTCCTCATCACTGTCAATGTCGCGGAAATGGGGAGGAAAGGATAGGACGAGTGGGTGTTTGTCCCACCTATGGTTCACAGATGCAGGCAATGTAGCACATTCATACCCTAATCTGAAGCTGCAAATGATGCAAGTGCTTAAGATGTGCTTCTCCCAACAAACCAGCTTATGCCAGTTGTCTCATAATCGTCTTCAGCTGTCTATATGCAAAGTAAAGTACATTTTACAGAGATAAAAACAGCCCCTTTTAAGGTCTTTTGCGACGTCTAACATTATATTTATCTTATTGCTACAGATAATAATAACTGACTTGCAAATGAGTAGAGGAAGAAAGTTTAATCACCTGATCATTGCTAATCTTGGTGGATAGCCAGAAGTACTAATAATAGAGCTTGACACTGCCAATGGGACAATGGTGGTTATGCACTTGATGTGAACGAATAATTTGCACCGCTGGATATAATAAATCCAGACCTCAGATCCCAAATCCTCATGGCAGCATTCACAAGTAAACTTATATTTGCGATACCGATCAGGCATACAAATGGCAAGCAGGAGAGGGTGATCATGATCCGGGCGTTTAAACATCTCCGGTAATGATCCACATCTCTTATGGATCCAAAACCCGCAGGACGGTTTTATGCATATATATATGACTCATAGTCTTCACGTTTAACACCACAAGCATTGCATTTAAATGAAGCTAGTCTTCGGATGAGCCTCACCGGATGGTGGTGAGTTGGGATCATGGTATCCACATCCTCTAATAACGCACGCGTTACACTTTGCATTCTCCGGTGCTGCATTGGTCATGATCCTCAACTCCTCCTCCTCCTCATCCCAATTCACCGGTTCCTCCTCCATCGATGATGATCGGTTGTGCCCCTGATCAAATGTCTTGTGGAGTTTAGACAAGAACCAATTTTCTAAGAGGGGGGTTTGTTTTTTCAAACTTCATATTCCAAAACTCTAAACAAAGTATACCAAATGGTGGAGCCAAACAATACCTGATCATCTTTCTTTGCTCTTTATCCTTTCTTCGCCATAACGTTATATCATTAGGCTTTCTTCTCCCGAGACAATTAACTACCGAATTGAACTGAAATAAAACTAAATGTAGTGAAAATTTTAAAGATGAATGCTAAGCTAAATAGCATCAATTTAAAATTTTACTAAATTGAACTGAATAAGTTGGAAGAAAGAAGATACCTTTGTGATCCTAAGACTCAGTGAATGATTCATTTCGCGTACTGAAACCTTCGACGATCGAAAACTGCAGTTTGATAACAAAGTACTGTCAAAATACATTTATACAAAGAAAAATTATAATTAACAACGCTGTTAAGCACATATGAAGAGAACAACATACTTAACTGCAAAATAATTTCGTTAAGATTTCACAGTAATGAAATGATTTTTCTTATTTTTTGTTAAGAACTGAACAGTGCGGGAGAGGAAGGAGACACAAACGGGAAGAGCGCATAGTATTCGTATCCGCATTGCGCCGTCTACTCCGCCGCCGTGGCAACGCGCATCGGTTTCGTTGAGGACGATGATTGATTACATGGTTCTTGAGCTAGTAGAACTCAGGGCGGAGATCGCTGCTCTTCTGTGTTTATTCACTATTTACACAAATGGTCCTTGTAAGTTTCTAAAGATCACAAATGGTCCTTGTAAGTTTCTAAAGATATAGCTTAGCACCTGATAAAAAATGGTTACTCCCTCCGTCCTATCCAACTTGCACAAAAAAAAATTCGCGTTTCAATAAACACGTTTGACCATAAATATGTGTATTTACGGACAATAACGACATATAAACATTTTACGACGAATCTAACCATATATTATACGATAAATTATTATTCATATATGTATTCAAATATGTGGTCAAAATTGGACTACTTTGACTAAAAATGATTCTATGCAGGTTTGGTTGGGACGGAGAGAGTACAATCTTACTTGAGTAAAAATGCTTTTAGGTATTGTATTAAGGGTGTTCAAATGTGGGTATTCAGTATTCTAGATACCCGCACATCTAAATACTCATATGTGTATGTGTAGGTAGTTGAAAATACAGTATGTGATCTTTTTTTTGAAGTACATTGTGTGATATAGTTAGAAAGAAGAGTTCGTCTCTTGAAAGACGGTCTTTCCATAAGTTATGGAAATATCAAAATTCAAACTGCAAATTAGAAGAAATCAAGATAAAATTTTTGGGTTGCATTAATCGGGTCATAAACTTATAACTAATACATGTTGCATAATACATTTTTAATATTGCAACTAAAATCTTTTACCTTTCTATAATTTTAATTTAACCCCGTTTTTACATATACCCATGGAAAGACCGTCTTTTCCAACACTTTACCTAGAAAGAATTGGAAAAATTACTTAACCTTTTTAATCCTTTTCTGACAAAGACAAGTTAGGAGAAAAGTAAAAAGACCCTTCTTCGAAGTACTCTCTCCCTCTCTAAAATAATTTCTCTCACTTCTCTCTACAAACACTAACAAACCATAACGAAGGGGACATCGCGCCGACCACCACACCAGGCGGCACCTCCACCCCATTCCCACCCTTCCCGATCCCCCAAATCCCCTCTCTCATCTCCTCCCTGAAAAACTCTTTAAACAAAACTCATTCGCATCAGATCTGAGCAACTATGAAGTCAGTTTTCACGGCACCGCAACTATGGCGTCAGACCATTGTCCGGTGCTCTAGACACGAGCCACCATAGAGCCGCTACTCCACGGTGTTCACGACGTCAAAGCCCTTTCCAGTGGCATCCACATTCCGGGTCAGATGGCTCAGCTCGGAAGTCAACGGTGGCGAGCCAGCCACAACGTTCATAGCCCGAGCCTGGTGGCTTTCCACGGAGGCCAGTTCCAGCCCTGGTGGGACAGCTGCGGATCCAAGGTGACAAGTCAAGTCAGATCTGAAACTTGAAAAATCGGTCTAACTCAGCACGACTCAGTCTGACTCGCTTCGAGTCAATCACGAGTCAAGGTCCGATGGCGGTGGGATTTGCTCCTCGAGTCAAGGTTTTTCTGCTCCTGATGGGGTTGTTCATTTTTTTTTATTGGTGTGGTGAATCCATTTCTTCCAATACACTCTACATGACGGTGATAGATAAATGGTAAAAAAATCAGATTTGGTTGTTGTTTTTCGTATTTTTTGGGAGATTATGATGTTGGAGGGTTGCTTCTCTTTTATTTTATGTTTTATGGTTTTTTAACTTATTTATTTTTTTGGGAGGGATGCTATTAATTCTATTATTATTCTGTTCTTTTACTATTGTTCTACTAAGATAAAGGGATAGTTTGTAAAAAACGGGGTCCTTTTTTTTGGAATATCTAGTCACGTGACTGTCTCTGCCAATTATAATTTTTTTCCAACGGCTCCTTATGGTTGGTTAAACTTAGTTGGCTTCCGATCTGGTCTATATGTTGGTATAGGAGAAATTCGAGTCAAAGTAGTCAAAACAACCTACTTTTGGCGATTCAATTCATATTTTACAGTCCAGATTTGTAGACCGAACAAGTAGATAAGTCATTGATTGATCATCTTGTGTCGTGTTAGAGACTTTTGTACTTTCTCCTGATTTGAACTCAGTGAGAATGTGGTTGATATATATTCGAATACTGCGATTGACTTCTAGTGAGATTCGATCGGCTCAATAGCCGATTATTTCGAGCCGAAGTAGTAGGAAGTGTCGTCAGCATTAGACCATTATCCTGCCATGTAACACCCTATTCTATTAGATTAATATTTTCGTTTGGCATAAAGGCTATAAATCTGTAATTTTATGTTTAGTGCCTGGGAGGTCATCGTCATACCTCTCAAAAATACAATTTATAATCCCTAATTGCTTCCTAACTACAACTAAGTAGATAATGGCAAGTCGGGGGCGTCAAGAGCGATTTTCCTAAGGTTTACACATGTAAGGGTAAATACTAGACTATATATATATATATAAGAAAACATGTGGGGTTTATTTTGGTTGGTTTTCTAAATTATGAATGGAAAGACAACACAACTATCAAAGTAAACTAATTATGCTATAATGCAACAAGCTATTAAAAAGATGGTAAAATCACAATTAACAAAGCCTTGGGGGCAATTGATTACCACTTCCAAACCTCTTATAGATCCTAGACTCATTCACTCACATTAATTGCATATGGGGAATGTTATCACTTCCATTTGAAGATCGACATTCATTTCTTTTTAGTTAGTAATTTGCAAAGACGTTCAACGACCATTTACAAACCTCATTGACAAGCACTTTAGACAAACAACGCCTAAAGGTATTTCATCAATGACATTATATACTAAGAACCATAAATTTGATAACAA
>JAULKM010000011.1:11302772-11317698 GCA_032355605.1 Rubia tinctorum | reverse complement strand
ACACTTATAGGTTTTAGGTCAAAGTGCATTTTAGTCATTTTATGTATGGTCAATGTCGTTCAACTCCGGAAATAGTGTGTCAGAGTTATATTGGCACGTATGTCAACAAGATAGGGTTATTTTTGCACTAAAATTTATCTGAGAGTTATATTAGTATTTATTCAAGTAAGTAGGGTTATATTGACACTTTACCCAATATACTATGTTGGGGACCAAAAAAAATAATTTTGCCTTGCAACACATTTGTTTGTATGAGGATCATATTGAAGGGAGAAATAAAAGGCAACACATTTGCCTTGCAAGAGTTGGGATTAAACTAACTATGATACATGTAGTCCTAAATAAGTAATAGATGTGGGGTTTTTTTTTATAAAAAAGTAAAAGATGTGGTTTTAATTTTTTTTAAAAAGTAAAAGATGTGTTTGCAAAGTTTGCAATCTCCACCCTATGTGTTAATTGTAATTTTTGGTTGGACATCTTTTACTTTTTTTAAGGTTGAAACCTGTCTTTATTGTTATCTTATATAATATTTTGTGGCTTGGATTCCAAAATGTATGGTTTTTGCTAAACCATTCACTGGGGTTCTGCTGCATGTTGATAGAATTCATGCACTGTCCATACGTCTTCACCGCCTCCTTACTTATCTTTAGGTTCCTTTGTTCATGAAACATAGAAATAAAAAGTCGTAGCTTCCTTAGACAAATCATTGGGAAATTCTAACAGAAGATAATTCCACTTTATCTAATATGAGTAAGCCTTTAGTATTATCAGGTAGTGCAGAGTAGAAGAAAGATTGGTTAGTAATTTGTGTTTTTAAACTTAGCTTAACCAGGCTATCTGCGGGTAGATTTAATCATGTGAAGTTGTGTACACTGGTGATGCCTGGTATATAATTCTTTATATCCCATGCTAGGTCAAATAGTTTGCATGCATGGTGCTAGGTTTGAATCCAAAATGCATAATTTAGCATTAATACAGTCTATTCCACCTGCAAAACATCCAATCCTAATGCCCTACCAAGTTGTATCCTATGTTTAAGAGCAATTAGCTCTTCTTGGAGGGATGATTCTGCTATAGAACAGGTAGCTTTAGCAGCAACAAAGTCTCCTATGTTATCTCTACAAATTAAGCATATACCACAATAAGTTGTACCTTGACTCCAAGATGCCCCAAAGATAATTTTGAAGCCCTAGTCCGGTTTATTCCAAGATATAACTTTAATTTTAGGTATAGGCTTATTTTTAAAGTGTGGAAGTCCAAATTCTTGCCAGGCCTTATCATGTTGGTTACTAGAGTAAGCCTATTTAACTAAGAAAGAATAGAAAATCTCATTTTTTTTATATCTCTAAGAATAAGCTCTCTATGTGGTTTACTGTTATCAAAGAGCAATATATTCTTTGATTTCCATAGTTTCCAGCATAACATGGAATGTATCAAAATTAATAACTGAGTGTGTACCACCGAAAGACCTTTTAAAGACCAATAGTACATTAATCTATCACACAGGGTGTTGAAGTTTATATCCGGGATATACAATCATTTATGAATGGCTTTCCACAACGAGAAAGAAAACTCACAAGAGTTTAAAATTTTTATTTTAAGATTCAGAATTCAGATTACACGTGAAGCATCTATATACTATTTTAAACTTCATGAAAACTAGAATATCATCAAAAGGTAATATTGCGTTTGTTAGTTACCACATAAAAACAACAACGGTTTTTGGTAATCTATGATACCGTACCTTTTGTATAGATACGATTTTCCTCTTTATTCTTTTTTACCGCGGTGTATTCCCTTCCAGTATAATTTCCATATCATCCTGTCTCCTCTTGGTTTTAATTTTGATTGCTGCAAGAATGTTAATTAGCACTTTTGGGGGCAGCAGTTGCATTATCTTTTCTTCTAAAAATTACTTGTACTAACAGCTTAATTTTCACAAAGTCTAGTATTAAACTAACCATAAAAATTATTAAAATGAGATTTTCTATAAATTTTTTGAAGAAAATAAAATTTCATTTTAGGGTGTTGGAAAACGTCCAACAACTTTTGACATGAGAAAAGCAGAAGGCCATGTCCAAAAAAAAAATAGTACGACTAGTTGATCCAATTTTTATGCGATTTAATGAGAGATTTACTCAAAATTATAATACGACTAATTATATATTTGGTACGATTCAATATGATTAGTCAATCAATTCAATTTCTCAATTTGTTTATTTTTAAAAACAATCTCAAAATATTTTGTTCATTCCTGTCTACTATATAGGGACGCCCCAACATTTTGTGTTTTTTCGGGTTAAATTTTACTCAATTTAAAGACTGTAACCCCGGAATGAAACAAATAATCTTGCGAAATAGAATGCCATGACAAAAAGCAAGCCACCTGTCTTCCTATGGTTGCTTCTTCCTTCACAATAAAATAGATTGCTATCCTTTACATTTATTTATTTTTCTTTCCCTTCAATCCTCTTCTACGACCTTTTCATAGAATTATTCTGCCTTTAATTTTCCCCATTTTTTGGCAATATTTTTTTTATAAAGATTTGGTAAGATTGGAAACAGTCTTTCTTATATATTCACAAGTGATGATGCATGTTGTGTTTTCCGTGTGGGAAAATACAATACAACTTTTAAAGCAAAGCAAAGCTTACATAAGCACAAACTTAATGACCATCTTAAAAGGGAAAACTGATACTCCAACCGATCCGCTAATAATGGCCTCCATTGACCACAAATTTTTCCATGACTTGTTTGAGTACCGATAACTTTTATTGTATACAGTAATGGACACTATATGAGATGTTTTTGTCTTCTCAGTAACATATAATTTTTAACAATAAAATTTTAAATAGTACATTATCATACGCAACTAAAATTAACTTTGATCAAACATTCTTTCAAAAATTGCCTAGAAACAAGGGATCGTTCTTAGTGGACCGCAGGGAGCATATCCGTACGTATCAAACTTTTGTCAAATTACATATTTATACTTCTAATTTGGATATTCATCCTCTTAACCGACTGAATTGGATAAGATGATTGGACTGTCTTCCACCAATAACTTTTAACACATTGTTAACTTTTCTATTCACGTGTAATTTTAAATATTATAAATTTAATATTTGAATAATATATATTAGGAAGAGTAAATTTGCCATTATTTAGTTATTAGTAGAAATATTTGATCAATTTCATCTGAACTTTTTAAACAAAAGTCGAACGCTGAAATCTCTTAAAGTGGCAAAGGAAAGAGAAATGATGGAATAAGGTGATAAAAAACAATATGTTGAAGAAGGAAACATAGAAAAGTTAGTATAGTTAGTGATATTCTTTATTAGCTACTTGTGAAATTATGATTTACCCCTCACCCACACATGTTTCCCTTTCCTTCCCACCTCTAATATGTTTACTTACGTCTAATGACGATAAATAAAATGTTGATATTTAAAAATCACTTGTTACGGCGAATTGAAAAATATCATATATATATAATAATATTGTTGTTCATATATTTATTCAAATATACAATCAAACTTTGATAGAAAATAGTGTCAAAAATATAGAAAGGCAAATAGAGTTGGGACAGAGCGAGTATAATATTTTCTAGGTCGATTTATGCTTCCCAATAGCCAAGCTCTTCATCCTTGAAAATTTAGCCTCTTTTAACACTATCACGTTATTAATTTTCTGTTATAAAACTCATCATGTTCGTGTATTTTTTGTGATCATGATTCATGACTTGATAGTTACCTTTCTTCGGAGAGTCATAACTCATAAGTAATCCCACATCATTTATATATGTTTTAAAAAAAAAAGCATTTCAGTTGCCTAAAACCACACAAGCAAAACCCAACTTGCACAAAAGAAGTAGCTTTGCCGAACAATTTCTCCTTTCAAACTTATAAGCAAAGCTACTTTTGTTTAATTTTGAAAAAAACTTCAAACAGCCAAAATGTATTTCCCAGAATTTAAGGTAAAGCTTGCTATAGCTAATTAACAACACTCTGTTTCTTGCAAGCCACCACTTCCTCCTCCCACTGCTTATAAAAATTCACCATCAACTCATGGCAAAAACATCATTTCATTTCGATCAAATTAAGGTTCAAATCAATGGAGATCAAAGTCGAAACTGAAGAAAAAGCCCCTCTCCTCACCATACCAGAAGCCGATAAAACCCTAGTTCAAAAAGCGATAAGCCAGACGTTCGAAAGCACAGCTCACCTTGCAAACCTCCTTCCGACAGGATCAGTCCTCGCATTTCAGCTCCTTTCGCCGATTTTCACAAACCAAGGTGAGTGCGACGCAGTGAGCCGATCACTAACCGCCATTCTTGTCGCGATATGTGGCGTTTCGTGCTTCTTCCTGACCTTCACGGACAGCTTCAAGGATGCGAGAGGGAGCTTAAGCTACGGGTTTGCCACGCGAAACGGGCTATGGATCATCGATGGATCGAGCTGTTCGATTCCTCCTGATGTTGCCGCTGAGTACAGGCTCAGGTTCATTGATTTCATGCATGCTTTCATGTCCATTATGGTTTTTGCGGCGGTTGCGCTGTTCAATCAGGATGTGGTCGACTGTTTCTACCCGCGGCCGTCGGATCAGGCGAAGGAGGTGCTCACGGCGGTGCCGGTTGGGATTGGTGTCATGTGCAGTATGCTGTTCGTTGTGTTTCCAACCAAACGCCATGGGATTGGCTTTCCCATCACTGCGAATTGAAAGCAAACATGGCTTTTTAGAACTGATCATTACGTAGGGATACTAGATGTTTTGATTGGTACAGAGTTTTTCATTTGTTTATGAAGCAAAGAAAATTAGTGATTCTTGAAGAAATGCTCTACTCTCTCTTTCTATTTATAAGATTTCAAGTATAAATAACTCCTTTTATTTTAATAGCGTGACGCTCAGACAAACGTGTTTTTGGCCGAATAACTACAGACGCCAAGTCCAACTCTTAACCTTCTCATTCATGAAGTAAGATTTTGATTTTCTTCTTGAATTATTTTGGAATTTAAGAAGATGTAATTTTAGATGGCAATCAATATTAGAAGACGATTCAACAGGCTTTACAATAATTTATGGTTGGACGGTCTTTAGAATAGAAATCATTCGAAGGTAATTTAACCCCTTCTAACACATATAATCATGTATAAATTTCATTTTTTCCATTCTTTATGCAAGCTAGCTAATCTCATGCAGTACTTCCTACGTTCCAATTCAAATTGAACACTTTCTATTTATGGGTGTCCCGGATCAAATTGCAAAGTATGAATTTTGCCAAAACAAGTCCTAGTTGACTTGGCCCAAAAAACCTAAAATACCCTTATTTTTGGCTAAAATCACAAATGGGCTTGGGCTGTTTAAAGCTAGGGTTTAGGAGAGGATTTGAAATGGACGATGGATGATCAAAGTGTGGCCTTCTTTGGCAAAAATCCACGCGTAATTAATTACCCTGCCCACCTGCCTCCCACTAAATTCAAACGCTCAACGCTCCTCTCACTTCCCAAGGCTCAACCTTATCATCTCCTCTCTTCTTCTCTTAAGAATCCAATGCTGAAATATAACTCCTCCTCTCCATCCTCTCGAATCTTCTCCCCAAACCCTTCCTCCTCCTCATCACAGCTCTAAAAATCTCCCTTTTTATCACAGATTCGTCAACCCTCGTTCATAATCGGCTCGATGTTGTTTGTTTTTGTTGTTATTTGAGGTCTTTTGAAATCGGGTTTTCAACCCCTTGGGTTTCTATACCCCATCGAAGCTTCGATTGTGTAAATCGGGGTTTGATAACTTTGAGTTCATGCATTTTTTATGCATTTTTTACGCATGAACTTGAAGTCATCAAACCCCGACTTACACAATCCAAGCTCGGATGGGGTACAGAGACCCAAGGGTTTGGAAATCCAGTTTCAAAAGACCTCAAAAAAAGAAAAGCAAACAAACAACGAGCCGATTACGAACGAGGGTTGACGAAACTATGATAAAAGGGGGATTTTTAGAGCTTTGATGAGGAGGGGAAATAGCTGTGATGAGGAGGAGGAATGATTTTGGGAGAAGATTCGAGAGGATGGAGAGGAGGAGTTAGATTTCAGCGTTGGATTCTTGAGTGAAGAGGAGAGGAGATGATAAGGTTTAGCGTCGGGAAGTGAGAGGAGCATTGAGTGTTTGAATATAGTGGGAGGTAGATAGGCCAGGATAATTAATCACGCGTGGCTTTTAAGCCAAAGAAGGCCACGTGTTTGACTATCCATTAGCCACTTCAAATCCTCTCCTAAACCCTAGCTTTGAACAGGCCAAGCCCATTTTTTATTTTAGCCAAAAATAAGGTTATTTTAGGTGTTTTGGACCAAGTCATCTGGGCCTTTTTTGGGCAAAGTTCAGACTTTACAATTTGAGTTGAAACACCCATAAATAGAAAGTGTGCAGTTTGATAAGAGACGGATGAAGTAATAAGTATAAGTAGTAATATAATTGAAAAACATAATAATGTATAAGAATGTATGATATAAATTTATGATTTATTTGTTCAAAGAATGGTAAAAACATTGTAATAAGATGTGGTTCGATTAGACACCATTCTGCGTTACAACCGAAAAGGTAGGGAAATGTCTTAGAAAAATTTTAGCAGCGGAGAAGGATGTTGACGGATCGCTACGGAAAGATGTATGCAAGTTAGATGTGAAATCAACAATAACGAAACCGCTGATCATCTTCCAATACGAAAAACTCCCAAATTTTTACTGGTTTTGTGGAATAATTTTACACTTGCACAAAGATTGCGACAAGCGGATCTTAGTCCCGGCATATGGAGAGAATGAAGATTCATGGTCGAAATTATGTTCTATCAAGTGCGACGGATTTATGGTGTTTGGTCAACGAAAAAGAATTAAAGAAAGACGTAAGTTCGGTCAAATTTTGAAGAAAAACACACCATTCGTTCTAAAATAATGTAATTCATTGGTTTGAATAATTATATTATATTTAAGGAATATGAGAGAATATGTGGAAAAGTATTGTATAAACTATTATATATTGTACATATAATAATATGATTAGAGCGATGCTATATAGATATTTAACTTATTAATTATTTATCAAAGTGAAAGGCATTGTTGCAGGAGCTACAAATCTCGTTTCAACAAATAGATTTCTGAGAACAATAATTTGATTTTTCTATGAAGTGTCCAAACGAAAAAATAAAGTTGTTGACCTGGTCGGCAGGACATATACAAAAACTCAAAAAGGAGTATAATTATTGACCATCTCAATGTACAATTGATGATGACTATCATGCTATTTTTAGCAATTGATGATGACTGTCATGCTATTTTTAGCTGCCAAAGAGCTATAAATACATCGCCTTGGCTAGTAGTGAAACATATTCCGATTAATATCAATATAATTCAGCTCCAAATTAATAGGATATTGCAATGGCGCCTCAAGATCAATCTACATTTGTTATGAATGGTGGTACTGGCATCTACAGCTATACCAAGAACTCTCAATACCAGGTAAGTGGATCCATTTAGGCCACGTTCTCTAATCTGCACTTCTGTTCATTTCATACCAGTTCAGTTTATTAACATATTTACTTTCAGTTCAATTCAGTTTAAATCAGTTCAGTTAATTTAAGACCAACTTGAGAGAACAGGGCCTTAATATGATTTTAATTACGTCTACCATTTATTATAACCTTGAATCCGCAACTGATTTTTATACATTCTTTTCAAGAAAATAATACCATGGTAGGAATTAGAGGAAATGTTTTAGTTTGGTCCATTTTACCCGACGAAGAAATTAATTCAATTTCTCGTTCCTATTCAATTTTTTACAGAAAGAAGGTGCTAACGCTGTCCATCAATTGATCAAAGAAGCAATCAGTGAGAAATTGGACACACAAATTCTGGCAAATGTCTCCAACAACAGATTCTGTATAGTAGATTTAGGTTGTTCAGTCGGACCAAACACTTTCTTCAACATGCAAACAATCATAGAAGCCATACAAACAAAGCATAACAATTTTCTTGAATTCCAAGTCTTCTTCAATGACCACATCTCCAATGATTTCAACACTCTCTTCTCCAATCTACCTCCAGAGCGCCGGTATTTCGCAGCCGGCGCTCCCGGGTCTTTCTACAACCAGCTTTTCCCGACATCCTCGATCCACTTCGCGTACTCATCTTATTCGCTCCCGTGGCTCACTAGGGTGCCGGGAAAGTTGGTGGAGGGCACCAAGTTTCAGAGCATGGGTGCCTCTGACGAAGCTCGAGCTGCGTATGCAGATCAGTTTGAAAAAGATATGGAATGTTTCTTGCATGCAAGAGGGAAGGAAGTTGTTCGTGGTGGGATGATGGTTATAGTCACTCCTGGTGTTCCTGATGGGGTGGATTCTGCAACCATATTTTCTGCCATTTTGTTTAACTATGTTGAATCCACTCTAGTGGATATGATGAACGAGGTAATTATTCATTTTTCAATTGTGACAATAGTTTTTTTTATAACTGAAATTATATTTCTTCTTTAGCTTTTGTGTGAGCATTAATCTTATTATTTGGGAACTAAAAATGTCACTACTATAATATTTTCCAGTTGTGACGCCTTTGGAATAATAGTGACACTCAAAGGCGTCGGGAAAATTATTAGTGACGTTTGTGGGAGGACCATTATTCAGCATGTCATTAAAATATTATGATGCGATATAGTGACTTTATATTTTTGTGACGTGTTGATATGTAGTAATTTGGTTTAGTGATAAATACTCGTGTTAGTAAAATTTAGAGACACACAAAAGCGAAGTAAATTTCGTGAAACTTCTCTACGTGTCACAAAATACATCACCGTTGAACTTCTTTTTTGTTGTGTGTAGCTGTACTCTGAATTTTGCTCCCAAAAGTAATTTATGGGGACAAACAAATTTTGCATCCTTAATACTTTAAAATTGTATTTGTGTAGGTAATTTTGTCTTTAACAGTAATACAGTAATACTATTAGCGGCTGGAACATCAGTCAAAATTTAATTATTGTATAAATAAATAAATATATATATAGGACACATATTCAGTAATATTTTATTAGGGATGGAGTAGTGTTTTAAGGACGTAAAGAAGCATCTCTATATGTGTTTCTGATTAAATATCATTAGGAAAGAATTTTCAATTGTTATCTCTCAAAATAGTGTGAATCTTTTTCTTGGTACTATATATTACAAACTAACCCTAATGTAACACTTTCAAAGTATTACATTAGGTGCTAAAAAATACTAAGTTGGATCTATTGTACTCTCTTTGTCTCATTTCAAACTGCAATTTGACTATTCATTTAGTCAAAACTTCCTAATTTTGACCATAAAATTGAATTGGTATATAAGTATAAATACTATTGTTTGATACATTGTTAGATTCGTTATAACATATATTTTTAAAATATCAAATATTCATAAGCTTTAATTATCCTTAATGAAAGATACTAAGGACCAAACATTTTTCAAGTCAATTGTTAAAAGTAAAAAGGTGAAACTTGAAATGGGACGGAGGGAGTAAGACTTTTACAAGTATTACCTTAGGTGATGTTGCATTAGATCCAACAAACCATTTTCATGATTTAGGTACCATTTTTCAAAGGTTTAAGTAACACATTATAACCTATTATAACATTTTAATAAATGTTGCTAAAAAATACGATAGATCTAATTTGTAGTTGTGTGTTTCCAGGGGATCCTCGACGAAACCCTAGTTCATTCCTTCAACATGCCAGTCTATTGCCCATCTCCCAAGGAAATAGCTGCTCATGTGGACAAAAATGGGTGCTTCACCATTGAAAACATGGAGATGACAAAACCAGCATCCTCCAAAAATCATGACCAAATTGGTGCAGAAAAGCTGATGATGCATGTTAGGGCTGCATTTGAAGGGGTTTTCACCCCACACTTTGGAAGTGCTGTGGTAGATGACATATTTCAGAGGACATTGAAGAAAAGTGAAGCACTTTCTTTGAGTTTACAATCAGCTTACACAGGAGGCACTGAGCTGTTTGTTGTTCTTAAGAGAAAATGAGGTCAATTAATTATTAGTAATATCAAGAGAGTTGTTAATTGATTTCTTGTTAAAGAAAGTATGAATATTTTATGTTGCCTTTAATTTGGTCCTAATGATATGTTATTTTATGTTTAGTTGACTTTTGGTTCAGTTCTGTTTAATAAAATTTTGATATTGTTTAACTTAGTTTATTTATTATTTTCTTTTTTCACTCTCAGTACAGTTCAATAATAATGCAGGTTGACAGAATGAATCCACACTAAGTGGACGTATTTGCTTATTCCTCTGTCCCATCTCTATTTCATGTACTTTTACTTTTTTTTTAATATTATTCTATATCAAACTTTGACTGTATAGTTGAATAAATTTATAAACAATAATATTATTGTATATGATATTGTTCAATTCGTCGTAACAAGTAGTTTCTAAATATCAAATTTTTATTTGTCGTTATTATATGTAGGTAAATATATTAACGGTCAAACATTTTTCTTGTACAACGTGATAATAATTGTAGTGCAAATCTTGCCGGGATGAAGGGAGTAAAACAAACAATTTATTATATAGAGAAAAAAATGGTTGGGCTTCATTACAAAATCCACATCCAAATTAATTAAGTAGAGAAAATTCCTCACAGGTGTACTATTTTAACTTATGGTTAATTTACTGTATTTTTAATTATACATTGCATTTGTTAAATTAAATATTAAATTTAAAAATATATATTTTATATTATGCATTTGTATATTTTCACATTCAATACACATTATTACTTATTTTATAACTTATAAAATATAATATTTAAATTTTTATTAAAAAATTACCAATAAAATCAAGTTTAAGTTTAATAAAATTTTAAAGTAAAAGAATATGGTTAGGCCACATTTTATGAAACTTCCTCATCATGTCATAATAATGAAAATATATGACACAGCCTGTAAGAATTACTAATAAAATCAAGTTTAAGTGATTGAATCACGTAATTCAGAACTAGCAAATCATACTTCAACATCACACAATATATATGCAACATCGCGAAAATACAAATTCATATTCGATGATACAACCGCTCATTGGTCAACTACATCTTAGAGTTAGAGCACAAACAGAGCCGGCCTTTACATGGCCCAACCTTGGTTCTTTTGAATAGGGCACTAAAAATTTTGATATCCCAAAATTTTATTATTAGTCATTATATGTACATATATACATACATATATATGTTTAAATATATTATTTAGTTTTAGAAATTTAACCATGATCCTTCTGGAAGTCGTTCTCCTTTCTCGTTCCTACTTCTCAGTTCAACATCTTTGCACGTTTATTATTGATTATTTCGACAAAATCATTCAATTTTTTTCCAATTTTCAAGTCAACATTCAATAATGTCGTCAATTGTGCCCGCCCCCCCCCCCCCTCGACAATTCCTCCCTTGTCGTGAATCTCGACTACTAATGATGATTTAAGTTGGACGTCATAATCGATTTCATCGGACATACGAGATCTTCAAAGACATCAATGGGCAATCCATCAACGGTCGGATATTTATCTATTTATATCAGGGATCAGTTATCTCTTTCAAGCATCTCTCAGTTTCTTTCATAGTTTAAGAATCCCGGTCTAATTCATCGATTTGTTCTTCTTTTTTTGGTCATCTAAAGATTCAGATTGTGCTCCTGAAATAGAAACCATTTCCTTATCAATAGTCCCGTTCAATTAGCATAGACCGGGGGTAGGGGTGAACCGACGGTGAATTATCAAGCACAATTATTTATTTTTGGCACTAGCCAAAGATGACCTGCAGCCTTCTGAAGTTTCAATTTTCAATTTTAGATTCTTCAATATTCAACTTTTATCTATCTTACTTAATTAATTGATTGATTTAATTTTTTGTTTGGTACAATTGCAAATTATTATTTTTTATCTTTTGAATTTGGTGGCATAGTGTGAATTTGTGCTATTTTATTTTAATTGAGTTCTGTATAATTATTGAGTTATGCCTCTTAGAAAATTTTGAGACCAATTTTCAAATGGCTTTAGAAAATGCAAATGAGATTGCCATAGAGATGATCTTGTTTTTCCTCAAAGATGGAAATTCGAAGAAAACATGTCTTTGATGAGGATCCAAACAGGGTAGCAGTTGAACAATCTGGAGAGAACTCTTTTAGAGTTAATGTTTTTTTATACGTTGTTGATCAAGCTATTATTTCTCTTGATAGTCGATTTGAGCAATTTAAAGAATATAAAAAGATCTTTAACTTTTCAAATAATATAAATTTTATGCTAATGTATTTTTTATTTTGCACATGACCTCCAAATTGTCGGGCCTAAGCACAAATAACCCCAAAAGAAAGAAAACAAATTACATTACTACATTATTATATAGTACGTATATACTTCTCTTCTAGGCATTGATAATTATTTAATTTTAAAATTTGTATTATTCCCTCTTGACACTTTTTTTAGATATGTTTATTTTAATTTGGCACTTTCTAAATTAAAGATTATTTCTGTCATTCATTTTACTTTTTTTAACTTTTAATTCATTTTACTCCACACATTTAGTATCTTTTAAAATTATAAGTCCCAAAGTAAAATGTCATATACTTAGTAGAACAGAGGGTGAAATTAACATGCAATTTTAAAAATAAATTCAATCAATTCAAGATACTACTTCCGATTTCATTGGATGTGACATACTAGGCTTAGGTGGTTGGATTTAGGTGAATGAAATGAGTGGATGAAATTGAATTTAGAAATAAAAAGTAGAATGAGTAGATGAAAATGAATGAATCTTGCCAAAAAAAAGTGTGCCAAATTCACAAAAATAATCAAAAAAAGAAGAAGAAAGTGTGTCACATCCAATAAAAAAGAGAGAGTGGAGTATGAATAAAGAACTTCCATTCAAGTTTCGTGAATCGTGATCACGAATCTAACAAGTTGCATAAATATTCAATGCAGTAACATGCTTTTCGCCATTCTGCATGTGGTGTCTGCATAGTCAAAAGAGAATAAATTACATCGAGGTTTTGACTTCGCATTCTTTTTTTTTAATTGTCTTTGTATTCGTGCATCTTATAGAGAGATAATCCCTCTGTCTCACCACAAATTACATAGAATTTTTTTCACTATCTACAATAAACTTGTTTAACTGTAAATATATGTGACTACATACAATAACGGCACATGAAAAATTAATATTTAGAAACTATGTGTTATAACGAATCTAACACTAGTAGAGAGCGGCTCATTATTTGGGGCGATAGAAAGTGGTTAAAAAAATACGGAACCGCCTTTTATTGAGGTTCAAAAGGGGTTTCGAGTTCGAAAGTCCCTCCCGGGTCATTTTAAAGGTGGTTCTACTTTATTAATGGCGGTTCCGCCTTTAATGTTGATCGATTAAAAGCGATTCCACCTTTAAAAGCGTCTTTAATGAAGGGCCGGAAGCACTTCCAAGTTCGGAAGTGTTATCCCAGCTCACCTTCATATTTTAAAGGCGGTTCTTAATTTATTAAAGGCATAACCGCCTTTATGGGTTCATTTTTTGGCCCAGGCTGACTTAGCCCATAAATTGAAACCCTTTATGTTAACTTCGTCCCCCATTTTACCCCTCATCTGCCGTAATACTCCATCCCCCCCCCCCCCCTTCACTTCTCCACCCCCTCACCACCACCTCACCCCACCGCCACCTCATTCCTCCGTCGCCTCACCCCCCAACCTCCCCCCCCTCAAACCACTGCGCTGCTCGCTCCCCCTTCCACCACTCACTAGGGTTGTTGGAGATAGAGAAGCCACCGACTGCTAGGGTACTCTGTTGCTCGCTGGGGCTACTCCGCCGCTCGCTAGGGTTACTCTGTCGCTCGCCGCTCGCTACGGTTTCTCCACCGCTGCTGCTGCCTCAACTCTGGCGCCGTCCCGCTAGGGTTGCTTTCATTCAAGCTCGACTCTGACTCCGACCCACCGCTCACTTGCTACAATATTGTTGTTTTCATGTTGCTTCAAAATTTTGTGTTGCTTTTGTTTTGATGTTACAGACTCCTCGCCACCGGAAACCGTTCTTCGCTGTCGGAAACCAATCTTTGGAAGGTCAAAAATAAGTTCCGAGTTCAGAACCTATTTCGAACCCTATTAAAGGCGGTTATTTGAACTATTTTTGATCGATTTCGATAAAAGGCAAAGCCTAAGAAAGCAGATCTAAAGTGTCTTCTCTAGTTCGATATAACTGATTTTAATGATCATTCCTCTACTAGTGTAACAATATCTCAATAATACTTATTGCTGATCAAATGTCTATTCAAACATGTGGTCAAAATTCGACAAATTTAACTTTAAAAAAAACTGTGCAATTTGAGTTGAGATGGAGTTCCATAAATTTTTAACCAGATGACGAAAACTTCTTAAGTGAACTTCAGTTTGATTAAATTAAATTTCATGAAGTCAACGTTAGCTATCTGATGCATCTCCCCTAGCTACTAGTCTATAATCTATATAAATAAAGAGACCACAGCAAAATTCACAAACACAAACGAAATTCATCCATTGAAATATACTAGTATATACTTAGAATTATGGCTAGGTTTTGCATGACAATGGCATATCTGCTATTGGCACTTCTCCTCTTCAATGGAGCATTGCTATCTGCGCAAGCACAACTAAGTTGTGGGGATGAATGTTTGGTGGATTACGACCGGTGTATGACCGGTTGTCGACCGGAAGAAACTGAAAATTACGGGCCCTGCGTTCAACATTGCGAGGCGGAGGACGCGGCTTGTAACGGGAGCTGCAGCCCATGTCCTTGATGATCAATGCAGAAGAAAGAAAGTGATATGAATCTCCTTGCGAAGACTCTGGATTGCGGAATATTGGATCTTTAATTCAAATGGGAATCTCGCCCA
>JAULKM010000011.1:11284480-11297431 GCA_032355605.1 Rubia tinctorum | reverse complement strand
GAGCGAGATCTTCCCCTTCATAAGAGCTAAATGCAAACATATAGCAAAGTCAAAGAAAGATCCCATAACACAAAACAAATTCAAAATATGCTAAACAAAACAAAAATCTTCAAGCAACAGATTGAGGACATGCGGTACCTATGTTGTGCAGCAACAGAAAAACTAGGTGCAGAAGTAGTGCCTTTGGTGGACCCAGCATTCGATTTTTTTCGGCTTGGCATGGTCAAAATATAGATAGCAACTGCAGAGTTGAGCTAGTTTGCCAATAAATAGAAGCAGTTACGAGCTTTTTAATATCAATAACTTCGTGAAAGATCGCGAAACTGACCCAGACCTCAACCCCTCCAATGTCTGCTGACATCAAAAAAGCTGAAAACATTCCACAACTTCACTGAACTGTTTCACAACTCACAAGTTAACAACACAATACAAAATCAAGAGTTAAGACAAAGTCACTCATGCCTAGCGCAAGAATTCACAAATTATGTTGCCCCATTACCCTTGAATCTAATGTTTTCCACTCTGAATTCTATACAAGTTTACTATCTCACTGCGGAATTCTATCAAACATCTAATAGGCACAGCATAATTTTTACAGATTTTCCCAGATACCCAATATTATTAAACCCAAAACACAATAGCAAGTCAAGAAATGACATGCAGAGATAAAAATAACAAAATATTTGACAAAGATAGAAGCTTTACGGTTGCGTTAAAAATGGATTGAACTGAGGCGGTGGAGGGCGATGAAAGGGGCTCAAGAACGCAGCGACTGAAAGATGAGATCGGCCAATAAGGTAAATTGGGGGAGGGAAGTAATTTTTGTGAATTGAGGGAGCTGGGAGAAACAAGATAATAAATAAGGATAATTTAGTCCATTCATGGTGATTTGGGGCTGCACCGAGTAATATTGGGGCTGCAAGAAGCAGCTCCGTTCCATTATGATAGATTCCGAACATAAACTCTATGGTTTGTGCTGATAAATCCTCACAATCTCTTGATTATTCTTACCCATTTGTGCTTGCGAATCTTCGATTTTCCAACCGCGTCACCGACAAACAATATTTTTCTTACAAGCGGATAAATCAAATTAGTTATCAATCAGACTTAATTCTTAATCGATTGATTAAGACTTGATCGAGTACCGAGTTACCTAAATCCCAAATAGCAACATAGGCAAATTATCCAAAAGTACAGAGTTTTCCTAGGAAAAGGACTGCTGAATTTGAAGCAGACAAGCTAATTAAAACCTTCAGAATTTCATCACCAGGTTCTGTGTGAGTGTGTGTGTGTGAGAGAGAGAGAAAGAGATGGAGATCCCGGCGAGCAACGGAAAAGAAAATCGACAGATTCAGATTGAAAACTATTGTTTGCGACCATCAAATTCGTAAAGAATCAGCAGCGTCGGTTCAATAATCCACACGCCTATCGATTTCCGCCGCCGCTTCCAACCCGCAAATCTCCCATACCCAGATCTCTGCGGCCGATACCCTGCTTCAACCTCTCTTTATATAGTAGAGAAATTCGGTCTTTATTTTTTCAGTATTTGCATTTTGGCCTTTGTAGGTAAGGGTATTCACCG
The DNA here is from genome assembly GCA_032355605.1 of Rubia tinctorum. Classification (NCBI taxonomy): domain Eukaryota; kingdom Viridiplantae; phylum Streptophyta; class Magnoliopsida; order Gentianales; family Rubiaceae; genus Rubia; species Rubia tinctorum. Next base: position 11,295,849 of record JAULKM010000011.1, on the reverse strand, counting down.
AAGTGTCCCGGTAAAGAGTGTAAAATAAAAATAAGACTGTTAATATCATCGGGTATCAATGATCAATGTTAATATAATCAGAATTCAAGGCAGGATTGTTTTTTAGTAGGATCGGAGATTCTACCAAAAAATTTCAAAGTTACGAAAATAAAACATTTTGTAGCAAGATCATAGAATCATTTTTTTGTTGATTTGGATCATAGAATAACCAGACTGCAAGATCAGATCGGAATTCCAATAACTACAGATGTATCTTACTTCTATACGTTATGGAAATATCGTCTTTCAAAAGATGGATTCTTCATAAAAATAAGCATGTATCTCAATATGCGAAACAAAGGAGTGTATATGAATCGAATCGCATCAACATATTTGATCAGTACGCGCTTTTAATGATCTTGTTGTATCACGACTTCAAACACGAGTTCTGGTTCAGAAAGAACTCTTAAAATTCAAATTTCAGCAAGACAGGTAGAAGAGTGATGTAACTAACAGCAGCATTCAAGAACTTGTATGCATGTAAAGGGGGCACAAAAGGTACCAAAACAACTCTACCCTGGTATGCAATTTGGTTGTACTCAGCCTCCCGAGGAAAATACAAAATTTTCCAAATCAAAAACTTGAAAATACAAATGTCGTTTAACCAAGCTAACATTGATGTACACAATCTCCTTAAATCTTGGTATTGATAGTTCTTGCATCAACACGAGACAGCAGACTTTAAATAGTTTGAAGGCTGCAGTTGAGATACAGCAGTATCGGATTCCTCGGCTTCAGAGAAATCTGGTGGTGGCGTTCCACTCATTTGATTCCTGCACATCACCACAATATTGAAAATAAGACTTTCAAGGCTAGAACAAGTATGTTGCTTAGAATCTTGAAGACTATCACATAAAAAGCAGATGGCTGTGGCAATTCTGCCACAAGGTTGAAGACATATTCAGAAAATTCTATTAGATTTGGTGAACATAAAAAATATTTCTTCAAGCAGTTCAACAATAGAGACAACACATGTCAGCATTTTCAACGAGGATGAATTAAATTTAAATTGCTTCCCTTCAAGCGTTGGAAAAGTATAAGCATGGCTGGGTTGCACCTCAACAAGTTTTCCGCAATTCAAGAATGAATAAACCTAGCATACCTCTGTGAAATCATAGTCTCTTCCGACAAGGCCTTTTCTAGTCTTTCCTCAAATGGGGTTGCATGCCAACTAACTTTCTGATCCTGAAAAAAAAATGCCAGAAGACAACTTAATTGCAGATCCTTTTCTTTGAAGGAAAGATGAAAGGAAAGGTAGCATATGAAAAGTAATCTAGGAAACGATACCTCTTTGTACTTGTTCGTTGAATTGGGAATTCCATTCCCATCCCACCACTTGGGTGAGATTTGAGTAGGTTCATTGTCATTCCAGTGTGCAGCAACCATCCCAAGAATGGGCCTATCTCCAGGAGTTATGGCAGGACGAAATTTTCGAGCAGATGTTGAGCTGTTGAGTTCTTCATGGCCATCATCTTTGAAGAGAGAATCTCTTTTCAGCCATGGGGAAAAGCTAGCCTCCAACTTTGAGTTCTTTTCATTTGAAGATTTGTCTGTACTAACTTCGACTGTAGGACATTCTTCATCAGTCTGCTCAAAAGATTTTGCACTGTGATTGTTCTGATTATCAGAATAAGTATCATCATCCGTCATCTCTTTCAACTCAGGAAAACTCTCCATAGGATGCACATATTGGCACCTGATACGATTATTGCCTTGTCCGGTAGCATCCACATATGCTGGAAAGACAGTTCCAGGTGTTTGCATTTCATCGGATAGTTTCAGTGGAGTCGGGTAAGGTGAAAACTTTGGACCACCTGAACTGCTTGATCCAGATTGTTTAGAATATTGACCAAACCTCTCAGAGGAATAGCTCTTTGATGACATTGAAGACGTATCAGAGTCGCAATCAAACCGAACAGATTTGTTCTTGCAAGTCCCAGTCAAAGGACCATCCCCGGTTGTAGCAGATGAACCAGTTATACTATCAATGGATCCAGCACTCATAATATCATTGCCTTCAATCGATCTGGAATGAACTCCTTCAGCATTCCGCCCATCCGTCAAGCAACTTCAGAATCAGAACACAAAAGAATTTAAAATTGTTGCAATCGTAGAGATTGAGATAAAACAGAGTGATGCGCAACAAACTAAATACAGTCATGTACTATAATAGAGTCCCTAATTGAAAGATAGCGTGGAAGGCATTATTCATTTCATCTGTACTTCAGCCATTTCTCAAATGTGCAGAATTAAATATAATACCCATGCTTTTCAGAAATCTTAGAGGACAAAGATACAAGAAAGAGGTCAACGAAACAAAAAACATAAGAGAACAAGAAATATCAGAACCAAATTCAACTGTAACATGTAAACTAGAGCTTAAATGCACCAACACTCAAAAGCAAATTAGAGAGGCTCTCAAGAGTACCTGCCAGGTGTATGCTCTGATGAAACCAAGCCATTAACCACGGAGTCACTATTTTTGGAGGGTGTCAGAGGCTCATCATTGTAAGCAGTCTCAGCGTTAAGCTTATCTATGGATGTGTCAGTGAGCCATGATTTGAAATCTGGACGATCGTGCTGTCCTTCCAGTGAAGATGAATCCTTCAACTTCTGTGAAACCTTACGAATTTCTGCAGGAGTTTCAACTATTGTTCCACAAGCCTTGAGGAACTTGGCCTGCAGCAAGAGTGTAGATCGCACCAGTAAATAATCTGGACATGTATAACCAATAAAAGCAACTCTATTGAAAAGTTACAATACAATTTAACAAAGCAATTTCGAAAAAAATAATTCAAAGCAGCACAATCCCAAGCTAGTGCATTGATTACAAATAAAGCTAAGCATGTCCAAACTGACACCAAAAATTCCTCCAGCATAATCGTCTTGAGGATTTCATCCTTACACAGAACTAGAAACACTATATTCTGGAAACTACATTACTAAATTCAAATGATAGAATCTACTTTACAACAAGGGCAGCAATCATCATCGACTTTCACTCACACAATAAACCAAAAAACTACTCGTGAGTTATTCCTATCAAATATGCCAACACCATTCTAAAGCGAGAAAAGAAGAGAGAAGCAGAAACTGAACCTCGTCCTTGAGCTCCTTCAAATCGAAACCATGTTCAGGCTTCGGTGTTCCCGAACTCTGATCTTCACTCAACTTAGCAAGCATGCCATTATTCTCTTTATAACCGTAAAATAGAATTCCAAAACAACATCAAATCAATCAGAGTATCCCAAAACATAAGAGTATTAAAATCAAAGTGATCATGAAGTACCAATACAGAGAACAAAGTACCTTCAGAAACTACCAGCAGCGAAGATAAAGAGCCACGCTTCTTAGCCACAGCACCCACCTAACAACAAAACAAATCAGATTTCAGGTCTCAAAAAAAGGTTACATTAGTTGCAAATTGCAATCTCACAACACAAAAACACGTCAATTTCAAGAAGCAAAAAGAATTCAACAAAAATCAACTCCTCACCGCGACGTCGGAGCTGCTAGGGTTGGAGTCTCGAGCGCGGAAGCAGCTGAGGAGACACCCCATGGTAGCCACCATGAATCGAACGAAAATCCTCCTCAGACCGGCGAACCTCTGGCGCCGCCGCTGCGACTGGACTTCCTCCGCCTCCGCCGCTTCCTCGTCGGACGATGGGACCCGCAATCGCAGCCAGGAATCAGAGGAGCAGATCATGTCTCCAGGTCATCGCGTGGGGATTTTGGTATAGGGGTTTTTTAAATGGAAGGGAGGGAATATTTGGAAGCAATGATTTTGGAAATGTGCGGAATTAAAGGCGCGGAAATAATACGGTATCAGGCGTTACGATTATTAGGTGAAGTGGCGCTTTTGGATTTTGAAATTCGAACTGGTGACTTGACGAGGGAAAACTACGCCTATTTTCTTCTCCCTTTCTTCTTCTTTTTTCCAACTCCCTCTTCTCAACGGCAAAGTTTTGGGAAAAACCATTTTTCCATAAGTATATAAAAATACGGGGTTGAATTAGAATTATAAAAAGATAAAATGTTTTAGTTGCGCTATTAAAATTTTATTATTCAACATATAGAAGAGATATAGTTTATGACTCGATTAATACAACCCAAATTTTTTATTTTTATGTGTTCATATTTACAGTTTAAACCTTGGTCTTTCCATAACTTATGAAAAGACCGTCTTTTAAGAGACGAACTCCTTCTTAAATTAGAAAATTGATTAAAATTAGTATGAAAAATTATACTCTCTATTCATTAGAGCATCTACAGTGAGAGATGAATTTTGTGGGATGAATTTGGAGAATGTGATATGAACTTCTACAATGAAGATGCATTTTGGGTGATGGGTGGAGAAAAGGAAAGTGATTCGGCCAAGGGATGAGAGAATTCATCCTCCTACTCTCATTCACCAAATGTGGGGCAAGTGGGGTAGTGTGGTTTTTATTTTTATTTTTCTTTATTTTAAAGACCCACTAATATAATGACACTTGTCATGTGTCATAAATTTTCAGTTCACAACTTTCAAACTGGCATATTTCAAACGCTAATAAACGGAAAGATTTCAAACATGCTAAACATTATATACCTTTTATTCTTTTAAAAAATAATTTTCACCAACATTTTAAAAATAAAATTGTTTATGAATAGAGTCTAACATTGAATAAGTTCATATACCTCTTTGATACTTCATTTTTCTCCCTTCTTCACTCCTGACCAAAATGTGTAGTCCGTTTTTTTTGAAAGATTGAAAATGTATTAAAGCAATTCTAATTTCCGCTTCCCATCGACGAACAAAAAATCATTTACTCCAACCGCCAACCATTACCGACGAGCTCAGTCCCAACGCCAACCTTTAGCCACGTCCCCTCCGGTAAGCCTCAATTGCGCCCCCTCAGCATACTCCGGCGAATTTCATCGTCATCCGACAAGCCCTGTTCGTACCAACTACAGCCGCGATCCGCCAGCAGGTTGGCTGAAGTCCTCGTTTTTCAAGAGGGCATCGTCATCGGACACCCCCCCAACAGAAATGGAATCATTTTCATCATGATAAAACTTGGAACTGCCGAAACTGAAATTTGATCCACTCTCATCGAAAAAAGGATTAACCTATTCCAATCCAATACACAATCTACGAATGTTAATAAGCAGGCAACATAAAAAACGTAACTGAATCGAACAACAACAAATATATGAGAGAATTCGTTGCCCTAATCGACGTAGGCATAATCAACTGACTGGGTACAAGTCAAAACATGCGTAGAGGATCCATCAGATCTGGAGATGGCAGACAAATGTGTTTGGAGGTTTTGGATTCAGCAACTGCACCGCACACCCTCTCTAATCCTATACACTCCCTAGTCGTAATCCAGCAGCGAGTCACTAGCAACCGCTTGCAACAATCGTCAGAGCTCCGACGCCTCCAGCTGCACTTCCAGTGGCTTTGGTTTGCTGTCGCGGTTTTGGGCGGTTGAGTCTCTCGTCCGCTGGTGGTGCTCGATCCGTGAGGAGGCGAAGCTATTGCAATCCGAAGAAGGAGGTGGCAGATTCTTGAGAAGGTGAGGGAGAAAGAATTGGCGGAGAAGAAGAAAGACATGGGGGAGAAGAAAGAGATGAAAAAAGATAAGGGTTTGAGGGTATAAATGTAATTTTCTTCTTTTTATTTTAATTTTTTCTGAGGGATACTAATTTTGGCCTAAATCTTTCGGAATGAGTACGTTTGCACTTACACGAACTATCTAGGGTTATATTTGCACTTTCAATTATCAAAAGGTTATATTGGAACTTATGTGAACAAGGTAGGGTTATAAAAGCACTTTTCTCATAAATATATCTTGTGAGATATTGTTGAATTCATCTTAACATATATTTTCTAAAAATCAATTTTTATGCAAAATTGGTATATGAATCTAGAGATATTGACGGTTAAACATGATCACTGAAGATCGTGAAAAAAATGAATATATCATTACTGCTGGAACGGAGGGAGTATGCTATAACTTGTTCTTTTCAAGTCCAAATAACATTGGTATTGTAAGGAGAGTTTGTTATGTGATTATAGTCTATGTCATACGGTTAGTGCTTCTACAATAAGTGTAGATATATAATATAAATATATAATGTAAGATAGCAAGAGTACAAATGCGCAAAATTAAAGGAACAGACTTTAGATCTAATGCAAAGTACTTATTTGTATGCTTTTTATCGTACTTTTGTTCAAAATTGTGTATGAATGTGTAAGCTATCTAACATTGAACTGCTAAAGTTAATACAAAAAGTTTGACATACATGCCTATGTGAAGGTTGGTGTAGGCTACTGAATAATTGATACACTGTAAATTGCTACAATGGGTGCAATTACAAGTCCCAAATAAATCTTTCTTCATAACACTGTCTCAAACAAGTAAATTCCAAGCCACTATATGTGTTGTATAATTATCCAATAGAACTTCAACTTCGGTATGTGCTTCACATTTTCCAAACAAATCATTTACAGTGTGTCTTTTTTTTATAAAGGTAATAACTCAAGTGAGCCCCCAATAAAATCCCATCACTCCCCTTACCCTGGATGGGGATTGAACCCATGACCTCATGGGAGTAGTACTAGACTTCAACCGCTAGACTATCATTCAATCCCCAATTTACAGTATGTCGCCTCTTCGGTTTCAGCTCTATCTGTTGACGATACATCACGCTATACACAACTGCAAAAGTGAAGATAACGAGAGGCGATTCAACCCCTCTATATTGTATAAATCTAACCACAAGCATATTCATATATACACCTATAACCTGGTACGTGAGATTGTGTGTATCTCGAAAACTCATAGTATGTCTAATGCATTTTCAAAAAGGTATAAGGTTATCGTAGTTATCTATACCAATGGTAGATATCAAAATATTTGACGTTTACCGAATTAATAAAGTGCATTAATGGAAAAAAAATACAATGATCTAGAACAACAATTTTATAAAACAGTTCCATTGTCACATGTTAGTTCGCCAACAATCCTGACTCCAGTTTCGAAACCAAAATTACATTTTAATGTTGTATTACAAACCTTTATGAATTGACAATCGAAATAGGAACTGGATCAAAGCAAACTAATCCAGGAGCCTGCAAAATTATATGAATCAATTTTCGAGGTCGTAACATTAATTCGTCCAGCTGAATTTCGGCTATCGTTCCAACATAAAAATTGTCTATAATCCCTTGTCGTGTGACGTTGTCGCTTCTGATATCTGAACAAACAAGATAACCTTATAAATTTTCTCTTTTTAAGAGCACAGTTCCAATTTTGGAACTATACATCGGGAGATACTGTATGCTATTATTCCGATTTTGGAACGTTTTACGGCAGTCATAAGCGTAGAGGAATGACTACTTCTGTGGCAGATGAGGCACCATCGTTTATCACCACATTAATTGTGTGGCGGTGCCAGATGGTAAAAAATGTAGTCTAAAGCCTTCTTTCACCACCGTAAGTAGCTCTGCCCTGCCCTGCCCTGCATTTCTAGTTTGAGGCAACTGAAATGTTCGCATCAAACCCCCACAATTTTTAAATATCTACTCATTTTTAAAAAAAATTTACTATATATATGTAAAAAATTAATAAATATTCAGTTTACTGCCTCAATAAAAAAATCTTTATATGTAAGGATTCATTTTATATGTATAACACAATCTAAATATTATATTTGAGACTCATTTTTTTTCTAATTTACTTTAGATCTCCAAATGTTAAGGCCTGCCATACTTGCGTAATCGAGAAAAAAAGTATCAACTTCAAACTTTGGATTTACTTAGCAAGAAGCTCAATAACAAGAGACACAAGACGTACATGAGGAGGGAATCACACTCTCCACCCAGTGCAACTACATGGACAAACCACACACATCTTACATGGTTTACTCGGAAGCCAAGAAATGAATGGCTTCACGGCAAGCTATCCGGATTCAAGGTGTTTTCTCAGCTTATGATGCAGAAGTCATTGCTTTACAAACAACATTGCAAAAATGATCTCAACTTCAGTTGGTGCCTTTTACTTCAATTCCAATTCCTCAATTTTAAACAGGATTGCTAAATCACGGCCTATACTACATTACCTTGTATACATTTTGTAATTATACCATTTTTATACCATTTTGTATTTTGATAAACAAAAAGGTGGTGGTGGTGGTCCAACGTGCTGGTGGTAGTGGCCGGCGCGGGGCAGCCTCTTGCATAACGCTTCGGGCTCCAGCTCAAGTGTTTAGCACTGACACTCGAGAGCACTAAGTGGCGGCTAAACACTGGCGCTCGAGAGCTCCCGGTCACTAGCGATTGAAATGAACAAGAGCTGGTATTGGTGATCGGACATTGGCGCTTGAGAACTTCTGGTCACTGGCGGTCAAGAGCATCGAACACCCGGTCACTGGCGGTCAAGAGCATTGAACGCCCCATCACTGGCGCTTCCGACCCGCGATGGGATTGGGAGGTCTGCGGAATATGGGTTCAATGGGATTAGTGGCAAGGTGCGACCGGAGGTGGTTCGTCGGATCTGTCAAGTGCTAATGGTGAATTTCGACTAAGAATCTAGATTTAGGTGGGAAGACAGTGAGATTGTGACGGGAAGGAGGGAAGGTTTTTTTAATAAAATAAAAGATTAATAATATACATGTATATATGTATTAGGATGTTAATTAGTAAAACTACGTGACATGATTTAGCGGGCTCCGATCTTAAATCAATGCAATGCCCTTCAACAAAAATAGAAAAATGCCCCATAATATAAACATATGCCAGCAATTAGGACCAAAACAGTACAAAAGGCCTTCTGGTTTTGGATACCATGGGGCAGGAGCTAACAAAAGTTGCATATTAGTGGCTGTGGATATTCTTGATGGTCCTTGAGTAGCCAAGTGTCACAAAACATTATCCTATCCTCATGTAACTTTATACTGCAAATTATGGGTCAAAACACTTCTGGATGAGATTTCCCTTTCTTTCCCCATTGATCTTTCTGAAGAAACACTCCAAGTTCTCAATCACAAATTACTGACCTCAAACAAACCCTTTTGCCCAAATGCCAAATGGCCCTCGAGAAATGAACCAATGCATCAGAAGTTCAGGACTCAAAGAACTGATCTTGCAAGTTTCAACATTAGTATAACATGTTATGGTGGCAAGAATGGTTGGGACATCCGTCCTCCACCACACTCATTTCACGTTACCGAATGAGGATCATTGTCGAATCCCGGAATTCGATTTCAATCTGAAGGAACAAGAATGCATCTCCCTCATCAGGAAGTGCAGGAGCCTCAGAGAATTCAGGCAAGTTCATGGCCAAATCATGAAGCTGGGACTGATTTGGAGCTCATTCTGTGCCAGCAACCTCGCGACTACTTGTTCGCTTTCTGATTGGGGTAGCATGGACTACGCGTGCGCGATTTTCCGCGAAATGGATGATCCAGGTACCTTTGAATACAACACCATTATAAGGGGATGCATCAAGGAAATGTGCTTGGAAGAAGCTTTGTTTATGTATGTAGAAATGGTGGAAAGAGGGGTGGAGCCTGATCATTTCACTTATCCTGTTTTGTTCAAAGCATGTGCCCTTTTCAGGGGAATTAAGGAAGGAATGCAGATTCATGCTCATGTTCTTAAGCTAGGGCTTCAACGAAATCTGTTTGTGCAGAACAGCTTGATCAACATGTATGGAAAATGCGGGGATATTAGGGATTCATGTTTGATTTTCGAGGAAATGGATGAGAAATCTATTGCTTCTTGGAGTGCACTTATTTCAGCTCATGCAAGTTTAGGGTTGTGGTCTGAATGTCTTCGGCTTTTTCGTAATATGAATTCTGAAGGTTCTTGGAGGGCTGAGGAGAGTGTTCTGGTTAGCCTACTTTCTGCTTGTACGCGATTAGGTGCCCTGGATTGCGGTAGGTCTGTTCATGGCTACTTAATGAGGAATATGAGTGCCCTAAATGTCATAGTGAAGACTTCCTTGATAGACATGTATGCGAAAAACGGCTGCATAGAGAAAGCAATGCACGTATTCGAAAAAATGGAGAAAAAGAATCAGATGACTTACAGTGTGATGATTTCAGGGCTCGCGTTCCATGGATATGGCTGTGAAGCGTTGGAGATGTTTGGGAAGATGGTTGATGAGCGATTGCCACCAGATGATGTTGTTTACGTGGGAGTTCTCAGTGCTTGCAACCATGGCGGCCTTGTTGAAGAAGGGCACGAGTTTTTCGATAGGATGCAGTTTGAGGATAGAATCGAACCAACCCTTCAACACTATGGCTGCATGGTTGATCTCATGGGTAGAGCTGGGAAGATCAATGCAGCTTTAGATCTCATAAAGAGCATGCCGATGAAGCCAACCGACGTGTTGTGGAGAAGTCTTCTGAGTGCCTGCAAGGTTCATTCCAACATTGAAGTAGCAGAAATAGCAGCCAAGAATTTGCACCAGCTGAACTGTCAAACTGCCGGTGATTACCTGCTGATGTCAAATTTATATGCAAAAGCTCAGAAATGGGAGGAGATGGCGCGCACGCGAACTGAATTGACAAAACACGGGCACAACCAAGAGCCGGGATATAGCTCCGTCGAAGTGGACAGAAAGGTTTATAAGTTCCTGTCACACGATAAATCGCATCCTCAGAGTGAAGGTATTTACGAGATGCTTCACCAGATGGAATGGCAGCTGAAATTCGAGGGCTATTCTGCAGATACATCACAGGTACTGATGGATGTGGGTGAAGACGAGAAGAGAGAAAGACTGCGCACACATAGCCAGAAGTTGGCGATAGCATTCGCACTCGGGCATGCTGCACAGAGTTCTCCCATAAGAATAGTTAGAAATGTTAGAATGTGCAGTGATTGTCACACTTACACCAAGTTCATTTCAGCAATTTACAACAGAGAGATTATTGTAAGGGATCGAAATCGGTTCCACCATTTCAAAAATGGAACCTGTTCTTGTAGAGATTACTGGTGAATGAATATAGGATCTTCCGAAAAATCAAAATTCATGCACAGTTTTTAGCAATTGTATTTACCTATGCTAACATGCAGTTTTCCGGATACAGTGCCACTAATACGAAAGAATGATAGGCCTTCTAGCATAAAAACCATAACTTGTGCCATGACGGCAAAAGAAGACACTTTGAATCACATGTAACATTGTTTCTTGACATGGCTTACAGAGAAGTAACATTCGACTTATATTCCTGACAGAAGGATTCAAACTACATGGTACACCAGTTGTTACACCAGCCAACAGGTATCTATTTGGTGTTTATTTTCTCAAATTGTGTGATATCCAACTCAAAGAACACAC
>JAULKM010000011.1:11266800-11283333 GCA_032355605.1 Rubia tinctorum | reverse complement strand
ATCGTTGGACAAACATGGTCTGAGAAAGTTGTCCAAAAAGTGTGCAGCTTGAACTGGGACAGAGGGAGTACCAATTCTATTTATGATGATGGAGTTGTAAACTAGAAGCTACAAAAAAGAGCGGCAGTAGTGCAGTTGCAAGGCATGGAGAAATGAAGCAAAGAATTTGGTAGAGCCTGTTCCTTCCTACTCAATGCTCATCTTCTTCAAATTAAGTAGGTAGAAAACTTGGTAGAAACCCCCTCAGTCCTTCTCCGGATTAAAGAATAAATCAGATTCAACAGTGCAAGGATACGGTTGCGTAACAGCGTTTCAATTGCTGGCTAACTCTCTCTCTCTCTGCCACCCCTAGGTCTTGATCTAAATTGCTCACCACTCCCTTCAAAATCACCCTGAAAACAAAAGCATGTTACAAAGATGAATCAAACAAGGGCATGGAACAGAAATTATAATGACACAACTTATAATGCATGCTTTCTTGGTGGCCCAAGCAGAGCTAATGGCAATACTACAAGACATGAAAATGGCAAGCCTCCGAGGAATGATAAGGTTACTAAATAAAACTGACTCTGAGAATGTACTGCGTTATATCACCATCTAGAAATCCCGCCAGATGTTAGGAAATTAGTAAGAGAAATTTTAATTCTAGGAATGGTGTTCTATAGTTTATCAATTTTTAAGGTGGATAGACTAGAAGTCGCTGATGTCCAAAATATAGCAAGTTGTGTCACAATCTGTACTGCGATCCCAAGGAATGAATGAAATATGATCATTATTTCAAAAAATAATAATGAAATCCACACAATCATCACAAACAATCAAATTCACACATGAACTCAAGAATTCATCACAAATCAAATCCCTAAACTACACATAAATAAAAATTCAAAGATAGAGAGTTGAGAATTGTGCACAAGTGTGTAGAGGAAGAAGTATCTAAGTAATGTCATCAAACCCACACCTTCTAAGATACATAATTAAGAAAATTCCCAAAATCCCAATTTCTAGGGTTTCTTGAGAGGGTTTTTGGAATTGAAGGTGGTTCGATGTGTTTGTATTGTGGAGAATGGTTGGGAGGTGAAGGATAATGTATTGTGATGGTTGGGAAGTGGAGTGGTGGCCGGATTTGTGGAGAAGGAAGTGGGGAAATGAGACATTTGAGAGAAAAGGAAAAAGAAGATGAGAGGTTATGGCGAAGAAACAGTTCTCCTCACTTTTTATTTTAAATCTGTACTATTGTCACGAGAAGTGGGGAGAATCCTACACCTCGCAACAGCACGTTATTAAAATCCAAAAAAACCCCAAAGTCTGTCACAAACAATGGTGGATTTCCACTCCTTCTTGTCGCGAGCGGTGGGATTATTTCTACGCCCTGTGACATAAATTACCAGAAAGGACAAAATTTCCCTTGAAGCTTGTTGCGAGTAGTGGGTGGGAGGGATTCTTACTCATCATGAGGGAAATTTACTGGAAGTCATATTTCTGCCCCTTCTGTCGCAAGCAGTGGGATATCTCCCACACCTCATGATAGCTTTTGAAACTTTCATACTTAGCAAAAAAAATCAACTTCTAGAATTTCCTTCTTCTCCGTCTTTCTCATGGCTTTCACTTTCTCATCCTCCTCTAATTCTTTCTTTCAATTCATTACTTTGATCATTCAATGAAGTATACCTATTTTGCTACAAAATCATGGGGAAAATACAACAGTGAAAGAAATAATGAAAAATAACAATAAAAACCAAATTGCAACAACATCGATGGAATGTCAAGAATGACTATAAAGATGATCAAAACCTAGTTTATTTAAAGTTGTTGGCACGACTTACTCCCTTTAAAGCTTTCATTAACAAAACAAACCAAGGAGATCAGTCCCTTTTCCTCGATTCGGGACAAAATTCTTGGGATCCACGCCATCCCCTAACAAAGTTCAGCGCACATAATCTAGGACTTCTTCATGCTTCCTCAACATGACCAAAATTCTTGGTGATTGAATTGACGGTTTCTCTCCTTCTCCAAGAGGTGAAAATTTAAGTATTTTTAGTGGTGGTTTGGATTCAACCACCAAAGTCTTCACATGAGAATGAGGGAACCCCACTTTTATTAGTTCCACCATGAGCAAAATAGGGGTGTTGAATGTTGCCCCTCCATGAGATTCTTCATTATCATTGTTTTCCTTTAAGTTAGTACTCATAACATATGCAATTAATCGTCATTTAAATCATCATCTAAGGCAACTTTCTACGAACTACTACCATTGGACTCAATCACATCTTGCTCTACATTATTAACAACATCAATTGGATGACAATAGTGGTATCTACTAGGATGATCAATAAAACTATTGGTGTCAAATTCTACCTTCAGCCCATTGAATTCCGTAGTTAGTGTCCCATTACACACATCTATTATTATCCTTGAAGTTTTTAAAAATGATCAATCTAGTAAAATAGGTGTAGCATGATTATCATTTTCCATATCAAGGACGTAAATATAAACGGGGAATGTCAAGAAATAAACTTTTACCAACACGTCTTTCACAATACCTTTCAAGTATGTGCTAGAGTGATCGGCTAGTTGGATAACAACCCCGGTTTTGTGCAAAGTGCTTAGATTACACTTTATATGAGGAATATGGGATCACATTATTTGAAGCACCTAGATCTAGCATGGCCTTTTCAACAAGTTTTTCTCCTATCACGCAAGGGATTGTAAACATTCCCGGATCATCACATTTAGGAGGAAATTCATCATTAAATAGGTCAGAGATAAGCTCGCTCTTTCCACTCTTATGCTTAATCTTTATTTTTTGTTTTCTATTGACAACAAACAATTCGTTAAGAAATTTGGCATACCGAGGAATTTGATTTATAGCATTCAAGAGTGGAATGTTTACCTCGCATCTACAAAAGACTTCATAGATGTGTTTTTTGTCCTCCTTCTTCCTCCTATCTTTCAAGACTTCCGGAAAAGGTGGTTCCAGTACATAAGATGGGATGTCCACCATTTTCACTTTCTTGTGAAGAAGGGATGATGTCTCGGGGTTCTATACTAATCTCAGCACGATGGTTTCTTCCTTGATTTCCTTCCTCTTACTCACATTCTCCTCAGCCTCCTTCTAAATTTTGTTCTCTTTCTCAAGCTCCCACTCAACAACATCTTATCCTTGGGGATTATTCACCTTTTTACCACTTCTCAATGAAAACAGTACTAACATTTTGACACCGGTTAAGTTTCGATTGAGAAGGAAGATTTTCCAAATCCCTTGATTCTCTTCGATTCAAGATGTATGCTATTTGACTCACCTGAGTCTCCATGTTCTTGATGCTCAATTTTCTCACAAATATTTATCTTAATTTTTGCACAACCAATGCAATGCATGGAACTAGATGTAGTGTTTGTTAAATTTATGGATCACCGCGTAACTATTGTTTTTAGAGATTGACGTTCATTCTCTATGGTGATCAAATGAGGACATAATTAATATGTAACTTTATTTGTTTCTTGGGTGTTAGAAAACGGCATTTTCTTCTTCTGAAGAATAAAGTTACCCCATTTATCGCATGAAAAATAGTGAATACAACCTTCATGTCATGCCAATATAATAAATTGTCTAAATTTAGATGGATCTTTTACTGGATTCATGAATTATATCATGTTCTCATATGTATTTTAAAAAACAATATACTACGTATTATTTTATTTTATTAATATGGTGCGCAATGTTCTTCTACTTTTGTTGACTAACTAATATTACACTGTATTTGTACAAATTGATATTATTTTCAATCTTTTCAAAATTATAGTGAGCTATATAAATGTTATGAATGAATTTTCTGGTGAAGGGTTATCCCTTTTATGTGCAATAAATGGTTAAATCATACGTTGTTGCGCGATAAATGCTCATGGGATACATACTTAAAATTAAAGGAAATTTTCACTAAATTTAAAGATAACTGTAGATATATATTTTAAAGAATAACTTTATTCAGTGGGGTGATTGTATATGGGTAAACTCTCACTTTGTTTGTTGCTCAAGTTGTTAGAAAATGACGATTGTTTTCTTCTCATGAAGGTTATCCTATTTATTGCACGAAATTTAGCAGATACAATTTTCTGCATAGTCATTGCAATAAAGATTAAGGGTTTGGGAAATTCAAGAAGGGACCTCTTTCAAGTGTGTAACTGTGTAAATATTTTCTTAGCTTTCTCATTTTATATCAAGGATTGTTAAATTGTTTTTAAGGAAAAAAATTATGGACTGATACTGAGAATGACAACAATCCTTAGAAGACTCCTCTTATCTTTAGCCTCAACAAGTTCTTAGGTTCAATGGTTTTTTCAGCTACAGTTTTCTTGACGTGCACTTATAATAAAATGTCTAAATTTAAAATGAGCGTTTACTGAATTTACGAAACATCACGTATGCATTTTTTAGAAAAGCATACCATGTATTATTTTAATTTTTGGTATTGTGCACCATATGCTTCGAATATTGTTAGCTAACTGTATTTGTACAAATCGATATCACTTCCATTGATTATAAAATTATAGTGCATTAGATAAATGTTATGAATGAATGTTTTGATGAAGGGTTATCCCCTTTATGCACTATAAATGAACATATCACACACTGTCACACAATAAATTCCAATGTTATATATTTCTTAAAATCAAAGGAAGTGTTTGCTTGATTTACATATCAATGTGTATTTATTTTTTAAAAGAATAAATTCATTCAGTGTTGTGGTTGTACAAGGGTATAACAGTCACTTTACTTGTTGCAGAAGGTGTTAAAAATTGACGCTTTTATTTCTTGATGAATGTTATCCCATTTATCGCATGAAAATTAGCATATACAGTTTTCAGCGTAGTCAATGCAATGAATATCAAGGGTTAGGTCAATTCAATAAGGGACCTCTCATCAAGTGTTTGATTGTGTAAATTTTCTAGGCTTTCTCATTATATATCAAGGATTGTTGAATTTTTGTTTGTTAAGAATCATGGACTGATACAGAGAAGAGCAAAAATTCTTCAAAAACTCGCATTCTCTGCAGCCTCATTAGGTTCTTGGGTTTTATAGTTTTTTCATATGCAATTTTCTTGACATGTCATATAATAAAATGTCTAAATTTACACTAATTGTTTTGTGAATTTAGGAAACATCACGTATACATTTTTGAATACAATGTATTTTATTTTATTTTCATATTGCACACCATGTGCTTCGATTATTGTTGGCTAACAAATATTAAACTATATTAATAAAAATCAATATTTTTCAATTCATTTCAAAACTACATTGTATTATACAAATGTTATGAGTGGAGTTTTTGATGAATGTTTATCCCCTTAATGCACAATAAATGCACATATCATACATCGTTGCACGATAACTACTCATATGATGCATTGCCTAAAATCAAGTGAAGTGTTCGCTAAATTTAAAGATACCGGTATAAGTATTTCTTTAAGAATAACTTCATTCACTGTGGTGGCCATACAGTGGTATAAGAGTCACTTTATTTTTTGCTCGAGGTGTCAAAATATAATGTTTTTTCTTCTTCTGACGAAGGTTATTCCATTTATCACACAAAAGTTTGTTGAGGAACCTCTCATTGAGTGTGTGATTGTGTAAATATTTGCTTTTTGGAAAGATGTGTAAATATTTGCTTAGCTTTCTCATTATATCAAGTATCGTTGATTTTTTTTGGGAAAAATCATAGACTCGTGCAGAGAAGAGTAACAGTCCTTTGAAAACTCCCCTTCTCTACAGCCTCGGTAAGATCTTGGGTTCGATGATTTTTTCAAATACATTTTTCTTGACATGTCCATATGGTAAAATGTCTAAATTTGGAATAGAGTTAAGTTCCCATATGACCATATGTTTTGGTCGAAAGTGCCAATATGAACCTGTAAAATCTGAAACTACGATAATAACCCTATTATTTACTTGAAAGTGCTAATCTAACCCTAACAACCTGAATTTGGTTGGAATTATGTGAAATGACCATAAAAATTAAATTTCATAAACTGTCTAAAGGACTATTTTACTCCCATTATTGTTGTTTTACTATGAAATTTTTGAAGTCCGATCTTCTTCCCCATTAATCAGATTATCTTCTTGTTAAGAACAGGTTACCAGGAGCTTCCACTGGCGTGATTGGGGTGGCGAAGCAGTGGAGCAACGGGTTGTGGTGGTGGTGCTAAAGTTTGGGGTGGTGGAGCGAAGAAGTGGCGGGTTATGGTGGCGGAATTGTTGCGAGGCAAATGAGCGAGGTGACGGAGCTTGGGTCGGGCTCATCCACTTAAGGTGCTAGTTTCCCGACGAGGACGACTGGTGGTGTTGGCATTTAGAGAGGAGAGGTGGTGGTTCTAGTGTTCAGAGAGAAGATTGTGGTGGTGCTGGTGCTGGTGGTGGTGTTCGGTGAAGAGGCACCCGCTACTGCTGCTAGAGGTAGGGCTGAGTGAAGAGGCGCCCACCGTCTCTGCTAGCGGGCAGGGCTGGGTGAAGAGAGGGAGATATGGTAGTGGGCGAGCGAGGAGGAGGAGGGAGAGATGGTGATGGGCGGTGGGTCTGGGTGAGAAGGAGGGAGAGATAGTGATGGTGGTGCTAGTGGTTTAAGGTTGGCGGCGGGGCTGGGTGAGGAGAATGGTATCAGATGGTGGTGATGGTGGTGCTAGGGTTTGAGGTGTGGCGGGCGGTCACTGGCTAAGCAGAGGATGGGTGAGGGAGGTGGACCTTGAGCTTGGGATTCGAGAGGTGATAGAGGCTCATGGTCGCCTACGGAGTGGAGCATAAATGGGCTGGTCGTGCAGAGGTGGAGCAGCAACGGGGTGTGTAACCGTTGTTTACAGAAATGAAGTCATCCTAGGGACCACCTCTGTTTGGTACTCTTTCCTTCTTCATTGTCGTCACCTTCATCTTCCTCAATATATTTCTTAGATTACTTTAGCTTGTCATCTGCTCCGATCATTCTCCCCATCATTTTCAGATTGCAGCGATCAATATTTCTGGGACCTCGGCAGGTGCTGGTGTTGGCCGCTAGCAGCGGCATCAGGTGCTAGTTCGGGCCTTTGCGGTGGATGAGGTGGTGGCGGAAGAGGTGGTGGCGGAAGAAGTGGGTCTGGACGGAGGGTAGAGGTGGTGAGATGATGAGGTTCTAGTAGAAATCCCGGTTGGAGTGGCGGCGGCAGAGCAGCTGTGAAGATGATGCAGATTAATGTGGGGTATATTTGTCTTTGCACTTTTAGTTTTAAGATTAGGGTTATTTTAGTCTTTTTTATTTGGTCAACGCTGGAAAACTACCGGTCAATGGCGGAATAGAGTCAAAAGGTTATATCGGCACGTCTGATGCAAAGTTAGGGTTACTATAGCACTTTCAAATTTTTCAAGGTTGTATTAGCACTTTTGTGAAATAATACAGTCATTTATGTAATTTGCCCTTTAGAATAAACGTTTGCAAAATTTACGAAACACCATGTGTGCATTTTTTAAACAAGCATACCATGTATATATAGTTTGATATTGCGCACCATGTGATTCAACTATTGTTGGTTATAAAATATTGCATTGTATTTGTACAAATCGATATTACTTTCATTCATTCAAAAATTACAGTGCATTATATAAAAATATGCACATATCATACATTTTTGCATGATAAATGCCCATGTGATACATTGCTTACAATCAAACAACGTGTTCACTAAATTTACAGATCACTGCGTATGTATTTGTTAATCAATAACTTCATTCAATGTGGTGGTCTTACATGGTTATAATTGTCACTGTACTTGTTTATTCTGATGAAGGTTATCCCATTTATCGCACAAAAGTTAGCAGATGCAGTGTTCTGCGTAGTCATTGCAATGGATATCAAGGGTTTGGTCAATTCAAGAAAGGACTTCTTAACAAGTGTGATTGTGTAAATATTTACTTTTTTGAATGAAGAGTAAATATTTGCGTAGCTTTCTCATTATATATCAAGGATAATTGATATTTTTGAAGAGGAAAATAATGGACTAATATAGAGAAAAGCAACAATACTTTAAAAACACTCATTCTCTGCAGCCTCGGTAGGTTCTTGGGTTCGATGATTTTTAAGATACAGTTTTCTTGACCAAATAATAAAATTTCTAAATTTAGAATAAACGTTTACTAAATGTACAAAATATCACGTATGCATTTTTTTAAAGAAGTATACGATATATCTTTTATTTTGATATTGTGCACCATGTGCTTCGACTCTTGGTTGCTAAACAATATTGCACTATATTTGTATAAATCGATATTACTTCCTTTCATTTAAAAACTACAGTGCATTATATAAATGACATGGAAGGATTTTTCGACGAATTTTTATCCCATTTATGCACAATAAATGCACATATCATACATTGTTGCACGATAAATGCCCACGTGATACATTTCTTACATTCAAAGTAAGTGTTCGCTAAATTTATATACCACCGTGTATGTATTTGTAAAACAGTAACTTCATTCAATGTAATGGTTGAACATGGGTATAACTGTCACTTTACTTGTTACTCGTGGTGTTAAAGAATGACTTTTTCTTCTTTTCTGATAAAGGTTATCCCATTTATTGCATGAAAGTTAGCAGATTCAATTTTCTGCATAGTCATTGCAATGAAAATCAAGGGTTTGGTCAATTCAAGAAGGGACCTCTCATTGAGTGTGTAACTGTGTAAATATTTTCTTTTTTGAAAGATGTGTACATATTTTCTTAGCTTACTCATTATATATCAATGATTGTTGATTTTTTTGGATGGAAAAAATCATGGACTGATACAGAGAAGAGCAACAATCCTTTGAAAACTACCCTTCTCTACAACCTCGGTAGGTTCTTGTGTTCGATGGTTTTTTCAAATATAATTTTCTTGACATGTCCATGTAATAAAAAATCTAAATTTAGAATAAACGTTTACTACATTTATGGAAGATCACGTATGCATTTTTAAAAATAAAATAAAATAACATACGATGTATATATATTTTTATATTGTGCACCATGTGGTTCGACTATTGCT
Source organism: Rubia tinctorum (assembly GCA_032355605.1). NCBI lineage: Eukaryota > Viridiplantae > Streptophyta > Magnoliopsida > Gentianales > Rubiaceae > Rubia > Rubia tinctorum. The sequence goes on along the minus strand of JAULKM010000011.1, from coordinate 11,274,285 downwards.
GGCTAACCAATATTGCATTGTATTTGTACAAATCGATATTACATTCATTCATTTCAAAATTATAGTGCTCTTTTTTTTTGAATTGACAGTTGTATATATAATTGATTTGTAAAAATTTGTCCTTACACTCCGATGTCAAGTCCATAGTATCTTAAAAAAAAGGCGAAGTCAATAGTAGGTGCATACATCAACATGTCATCTTTAGAAGCTTTCTTGCAGGTAAAGTCCAATGAAGGTGCCTCTTCTTGCACTGATCTCTCTTTGTTCTTATGCCGACCAGTCTTTCATGGCGGTCATCATCATGTAGGCTCTCACACAGTGAAGGGGATGCAATGATCGCAACATCAGTATCACATGCCTTTGGTAAATTATAGTGCATTATATACATGTTATGGATGATTTTTTTAATGAAGGGTTAACCCCTCTATGCATAATAAGTGCACATATCATACATTGTTGCACAATAAATGCCAATATACATTGCTTACAATCAAATAAATTGTTCACTAAATTTACAGATCGCCGAATAAATATTTTTTTAAGAATAGTTTAATTCAATGTGTTGGTCGTACATGGGTAAACTGTCACTTTACATGTTGCTCCAGGTGTCAAAGAATGACTGTTTTTCTTTTGATGAAGGTTATCCCATTTATCTCATGAAAGTTAGCAGATACATCTTTCTACTTAGTCATTCCAATAAAGATCAAGGGTTTGGTCAATTCAAGAAGGGACCTCTCGCCAAGTGTGTGACTCTGTAAATATTGGCTTTTTTGAAATATGTGTAAATATTTGTTCAAATTTCTCATTATATATCAAGAATTTTTTATTTTTCTTTTTTTTGGAGGGGAAAATCATGGGCTGATACAGAGAAGAGCAACAATGATTTGAAAACTCCTCTTCTCTGCAACCTCGGTAGGTTCTTGAGTTCGATGGTTTTTTCAGATACAATTTTCTTGACATGCCCTTATAATAAAATTTCTAAATTTAGAATAAACGTTTACTAAATTTACGAAACATCACGTATGCATTTTTTTTTAAAAAAAGCATATGATGTGTATTGTTTTTGATATTGCACACCATGTGCTTCGACTATTGTTGGCTAACCAATATAGCACTATTTTTAAAAAAAATCGAGATTACTTCCATTCATTTCGAAATTATAGTGCATTATACAATTGTTATTGATGGAATTTTTTATGAAGGGTTGACCCCTTTATGCACGATAAATGCACATATTATGCATCGTTGCACAATAAATGCCAATGTGATACATTGCTTAGAATCAAAGAAAGTTTTCGCTAAATTTACGGATCACCGAGTAATTTTTTTTAAAGAATAACTTAATTCAATGTGGTGGTCATACATGGGTACAAATGTCACTTTACTTGTTGCTCAGGGCATTAAAGATTGTTTTTTTCTATTTTCTTCTGATGAAGGTTATCCCATGAAATTTAGAAGATACAGTTTTCTGTGTATCATTACAATGGAGATCAAGGGTTTGGTCAATTCAAGATGAGACCTCTCATCGAGTGTCTGATTGTGTAAATATTTGCTTAGCTTTCTCATTATATATCAAGGCTTGTTGACTTTTGTTTTTGGGTAGGGGGCGGGGAATCATGAACTGATACAGAGAAGAGAAACAATCCTTTGAAGACTCCCCTTCTCTGCAGCCTCAATAGGTTCTTGGGTTTGATGGTTTTTCCATATACATTTTTCTTGACGTGCCCGTATAATATAATGTTTGATATGTATTGTGCATTTACTGTATTTACGAATCATCATGTATGTATTTCATTAAACCAAACATACCATGCATTATTTTATACATTAAGCACTATGTATTTCGACTATTGTTGGCTAGCCAATATCACACTATATTTGTAGATAGAGCATGCTCTTGTAGATATTACTTCTATTCATTTCAAAATTACTGACTCATGCATTATATAAATGTTATGAATGGATTTATTGAGGAACGGTTATCCCATTTATGCACAATAAATGCACATGTCATATATTGTTGCACGGTAAATTCTCATGTGATACATTGCTTAAATTTAAAGGAAGTTCTCGCTAAATTTACGGATCACCGTGCATTTTTTTTTATGAATAACTTCATTAAATGCGGTTGTCGTATAGGGGTATAACTTTACATGTTGATAGGGGTATTAGAAAACAATGTTATTTTCTGACGAAAGGTTATCCCGTGCATCACGTAATAACCACCTAATGAGATTTTCTTAATCTTGACGTGACCATATGATAAAATGTTTAAAATTACATTGAGCATTCGCTGAATTTACGAATTTGTGATGAAGGATCTTCCCACTTATGACACAATAGCCATCTAATATAATTTCTTCATCATGAGGTGCCCATGTGATAAAATGTCTAAAACTAAATTGAGTGTTTTCTAAATTTACGGTCACCTGTATGTATATTTTTAAAAGCATACCATATATTTCAAATATTGTTGGGTGGCCAGTTAAATTCTACATTTGCAATACATCTAGAAACTGCCTTGAATATATAAAACCTTTATGCTCATGTATTAAACCTCTTGAGAATGTAGTAATAAACAAAATCGTAAGAGTTGTCGCAAAACATAATGTACGATAAACATTAAGTAACCATTCACTCTAGTGGTCATAGGAGGCATATTTTTTAAATTTTACTTGTTACTTGGGGATGTTCAGAAAACGATGTCATTATCTCACGAATGGTTATCTCATTCATTGTGCAACAGCTGTCAAATACAATATTCTTCGTCTTGATGTGCCAGTGTGATACAGTATTTAAGATTAGAGGGAGTGTTTGCCACCATGTATGTAAATCTATTTTTTAAGAATAACGTTCATTCACTGTTGTGGTAGTAGGAGTGCATAATAGTCACTTTACTTGTTGCTTAATAGTATAGAAAATGGATGTCCTTCCTATATAATTTTTGCGCAACAACCATCACATACCCTTTTCTTCGTCTTGACGTTCCCATGTTTGCTAAATTTACGATCATTGGAATGCATTTTTTTAGAAGATAACGTTCTTTCATTGTAGCGGTCATATGGGGGCCTAAATGTCACTTTACTTGTTTGAAATGTCAGAAAATGCATTTTTTTTATGATTTGGGTTATCCCATTTATAGTACAAAACTTAGAATGTACAATTTTCCTGCCGTGCTCATAATGTAAAATATCTAAAATTAGACCGACCATCTGCTAAATTTACTGATCATCTATATACTATTTTAAAAAGCATAACATGTATTTTTAAAAAAAAATTATGTTGTACATTATGTATTTTGGCTATTGTTAATCAATCAACATTGCACTATATTGAGAATAATGTTACAAATCGATATTCCTTATATTCATTTCATAATTACGGTGTATTATATACATAATTGTATAAATGTTGTACTAAATGAGTTTCTTTGATAATTCAGGATTGTATCCAAAGAGTTATAAGTGACTATCTAATGACTACATCACATAAATGGCTATTACAAATAGTTGATATTTCATTAGAAAATTCGACCTTGATCATTGGAGACTTTAAAATAACCCTAGAATCAATATCTCAATTTTAAAAAAAAAAACTTACAATCATCTTGGATGAGTGGGGTATATATAGGCTCCTCAAACCTAATAAAAGGATCTTTTACAACAAAAATGTTCAAGATTGAACTTGAACTGTCCTAGCTATTGCACAAAAGACAGAATGGATAAAAGTATTGAAGTCGAGGATTTCTTTCCAAAGTTGAGTTTGTCTTCCTTTCAAAGGTACTGGGATATATAATTATGCCACCTTAAACACGATATGAGTTGGGATATATCATGTCTATTCAATCGTAGGTGAAGAAACAGCAGATGAGATTTGTTTTACTCGTGGATCGTTACAATGACTAGATACGTCTTTAGGGTATTCCCTCACTAACAAAGCAAGAACATTACATGAATTCCAAACCTCGATGACACTATCACTTGGTGTAACAGCAAATACAACATCAAAGCCACCGGCACCAGGAACACCCGCCAACAGAACTCCTTCCAAGTTCATCGTAGCATCCAAAAGCTGAATTTGTGATTCAGGTTCTATTTGCAAAGTTGTCACAGAAACACTATAAACAATCACATTCAGAAATGGAAACGTTATTTGTCCTACAAAGGCAACGAGAGATACCGAAATTCCAGCAGCCTCATCCATCTTTCGCATGTGATATCGGATTCTTAGCATGGCTTCGTTGGCTCCTAATAATGCACTAACAACTGCTTGACTTGAATTATCTTCTCCCCCTTTCTACTGTTGATAGAAGAAGAATGTTGCAATATCATTTTATTAAGTCTGGGTGGGAGCTTTCTTGAAAATATGGAATGTCCTCACTACCGAACTAGATTTCTGCTCAATAAAATCATTAAATAGAGAAACACGTCCAAACAAAGCATATTCATAATCACCATTTTTGCAGTAAGCATACTGCATTTGTTGATGACGTTTCTGTAGGAATTACCTTGTTCCTTTGCCAACTTACTTAACGTATTAAGATGCAATTCTAGTGCAGCATTTGCTTATGACAATTTCTTCCATGTTTCGAGAGATTTTTGAGGGTCGGTTTCTGCCACTTCTTAACAGCACTTACCATTGATGCTGTTGATGACCCTCAGTTTCCTAGATCCCCAAGTAACTCCATAGGCATCATCAAGATCAATTTAGACAACTTGAGAACATCAAACATGATAGATATTTACCTATTAGTAACACGATGTATCTTCTTCGAGCAACAAAATAACGTAGGAAGATCGGACAATATTATCCAGTCAGAGAAATGTCACCCTAAATGGAGGAAATTTTTGATTCAAATACTTCTCCCTTATATATTGAAAAGCAGATTTCAAAATAGAAAAACAGAGAAATTAGGCACACTCATGGCCATAGATCAATCATTAACCATCTCAAAAATGTTGAACCTCATTAAACGCAACTTCTAAAGATGACATACAAGAGTCATTAATGGAGGCAAAGAAAACTTGGTCTTCTGATATGCATGTATCTTTCATGCACCTTAGGTATAATAGGCATGGCAAACTGCTCAAACACAAAGAAGAAGAAGAAGAAGAAACTATTTAGAGAAATAGAAACTTCTTACTTTATTTCATAAATAAATTTAATGTCCTTGTAGCTGGCTGGAGATGATGGAAAATTTCTGGTCTCCGAGCATCATCCGTTGATGTCCTTGGATGCAAATGAAGCCTTCGTTTAATAAAAGCATGACATTTCTCTTATATTAACTGGAAACAATAGCTTTAAGGCCGTCTATAGAGAAATATAGAACTAAAGTAAAGTGCAACATCAAATGACAAAAGATGAAACAATAGTTCTAAGATTTTTTCCCCTCCCCTCCTTTATCTCTCTAATTCAAGCATAATGATAAGAAGAGGAAGAGTTCAACTGTAACTGTACCAGAAAAGTGACTTGAAGATATCTTCAAATGGAATGGTTGTTCGTGGCAAGAAGTCATCCTACTTCATCAAAGGAAGTGATTTCAGATTCTAAGAAACAATTCACCAACATATGATTCAATAAAAGTTGTAGGTTGAAAGGGCAGAACCTCTTATAGCAGAAAAGATACACAACAGGAAGGGTTTAACATAATTTTTATGAACGAGCACCACCGCGCCAATCAACCAAAGCAGTGCGAATTCAAAGAGTGGAACATTAAATAAGAGGAAAAATATGCACCCAAGATTCTTAATTTTTCTCTCGAGTGAAGTAACAGAAAGCCTTCACTACTGGAAAGCAAAATGTAGAACAGACGAAGTCTCAGAGCAATTTCTCCTAGGAAATTGATTCCGTAAAGTACAAAGCTATTAAGTTGCCGTTAAGGCCTTAAACAGACACACACACCGAAACAAAATTCTATGTCAAAGTGATCGAAGTTTAAGCAAGAAATCTGTAGAAAAAATATTTGTTTCAATCTTTTCTTTTACAACCCTGAACACGACTGATGTAATCAAAGTCAAAAACTAAGCACATCAGTATTTCCAATTTTTCATCCGAAAATTCCATACTCACTGCCGATGAACTTCACAGGATCATCCTAAGAATCTTAGATCCACAAAATTCAGTAAGTTAGGAAAATTATCAAACATCTCTTGTTCCAATTTTTCAAAGTCGAAGAGACTCAGAAAATGAGAAATCAACAAATGAAAAGGCACGCAGAAAGTAGAATTCAACATTAGAAGAGATGAAATCTTGGTAGGTGAGAGGGGACACATGCACTGAAGAGAAAGGAATTAAAGCCCGCACGACTGAAAAAACTGGCTTAGTCGTGCCTTGCTGTACAGCCCATGCCAATTAAAGGTGGAAATGAGCAGGCCGAGTCCTTTTGCACAACTAGTTCCATTCAATAGGTCCATGCAACAAAGTACTGCGCGGGCCGTGTCCTTTTGCATGGCTCATGCACCTAAAAGATCAAGAAGTGAAGACCCAGCCCGTGCCCTGCGATGGGTTGCAATGCCGCCCCATCAAATGGCAAAGATCTCAACTCTAGTCCTTAGCTCGCACAGATCTACACTGGTCGCGCTGCTTAGTCGGCCAAAAGACCCTTCCAATCGATGGCCTGCAAGGATTTTCATGGCCACGACACTCAGTGATGAAACGTCAAATTCATGTATTTTTCCAAAGCATTTAACATCTCTTTTGTTATCTTTTTGTTGGAAGATTGCTTGATTTAGGTAGGTTTACATCATAAAGGGTTCAGATGACCATTTTCGATTTTCATATCTAAATCCTTCATTTTGTAGCATATTTTCAGTCCAGTGGATTTTTGGTCCTCACAAGCATCTAGATTCCTTTTTGTGAGTTTAATTTTAAGATTGCTTGTAAGCATTTTAGAGTGTTTTAGTGAGGTCATGCGCAAGGACGGTAGAAGATTGAAGGCTATGAGTTAAAACGTGGTAGAAGATAGAAGGGTCGTTGAAGAAAAACATATACTACCACAGACACCCTCCCTTTAGACCCGGTTTATTTGCACCGATTTCTAAAAACCAGGCCCAATTTGAATTTGCACTGGTTTTTCCAAATGTAGCACTGATTTTCAAAAAACCGGTGCTACCTTAGGAAAAACCGGTGTTAAAGTAAAACCAATTTTGAAGAAACCGGTGCTAAGAATAACCGGTATAAAAACCGGTGTCGAATCCTGAATTTATTTGAAACTAGCACCGGTTTGTAGGCACTGGTTTGTAGGCACCAGTTTGAAAACCGGTGCTATGCTAGAGAAAAATTGGCAACGATGCTAAATTAAACATTAAATACTCTCAACTACCATGACGAAAATAAAATCTGATTTTTGAACTCTCTTTTCTATTCATTGATGGAGGGTTTTTGTGGAAGGTGAGCTTCATCCCAAGTCATTGGGAGGTCGTCGCCGTACCTCTCAAAGATACTATTTTTAAGCCCTATATGCTCACTAAATACAACTAAGTAGAT
>JAULKM010000011.1:11228237-11247625 GCA_032355605.1 Rubia tinctorum | reverse complement strand
TTAGAACGTCACTTGTCGACAAATAGGAGTTGTACGGATCACGGCAATCGTGAAGTGGCAGCGGCGATCGAAAATCAGCAATCGGAAGGGGCAGTCGACGATGGTGGCGGTGCGTGAAGTGTAACGCTCGGTTTGACAGCGGCGGCTCAGGCAGAAGATGGCAGCAGAATTTATTTAGGGTTTAGATCTTAGAATTTTTAGGCTCTGCTACCATTATAAAATATAAAAGATTTTATTATGGTGCATTGATATCACATCAATGACACAACTCATCAATGATGAGGGTTACAATATATAGGGTTATAACAAACCAAAGTCTAACAGGAATATGATTCCAAGTTTATAAGGAAATTACCATCTATAACTAATTCTATAAGGAAACTAATTTCATAAGGTAACTACCATTTATAATCTTTCCTACAAGGAAATGGTTTCTATTTCCTTATCAGGAATAGAATTTTGGAGGAAATTACCATCTATAATCTAACATACAATAAAACCTAATTCTATGTTTAACTTTTATATTAAATGTTTAACTTTTATAATTCGAAATATATTTAGAATATCTTCATTCAATATTTAACTATTTCAATTCGATTTGGGCATTGTGAAACGCCCGGTCAGCATGGGGCGGTAGTGGCGCGGGGAAGTTAGAGGGGGCAAATAGGATGCACGGAGCCTGCATCCCTGAAGGCGGTGTGAATGCATGGAGTTACACATAGAAGATAGTCGGCCGTGGGCTCTTTCGGTGAGTTTCCGACGTGTTTTTGCCGTTACAATTTTTCGATGCGTTCGCCGGTGGGTCAGCAAACGGATCAAAAGTTGGGTAAGCAATTTCTTGATATCAAGGCGGCTAGGCCTGGTAATTTTTTTGCCCAGTTCAAATGGCCACGTTGTTACTTAATTTTACTATTTTTTTATGTAAATACTAATAAATTTTTTTTTAGAAAATAAATAAATTTTACATTTTAAAGAATATAATTAGTTAAAACATCAAATTAAAACATTCAAACTACATATCAAATTAAAATATTTAATTAGCAAATAGAAATTAAAAAAAAACCTAAAAAATAGTTTAACATCCAATATAATACTTAAATAAACATAAAAATCAGTTAAAATCAAATAAAATCCAATAAATATGTTTAAACATCACATAAAATATATTTTTTTTAAAATCAAATTTTAATATTTATACATGGATTTTAAAATATTAAAATATGGCACTAACATCATAACCAATAAAATATCAATATTAAAATTTTAAAAACCAATCCACACTATTTATACATCAAAACTTAATTAAATATAATATAATATTCATAAAAAAGAAACATGGATATTATTTTTTCCAAAACACATTGATCAGCTAACACATCAATAAAAAATAAAATATAAACTAAAAATTAAACTAGTGTTAAAATTTATCAAATTAAAAAAAACACGTTAACACAAGATTTGACATCAAAAGACTAATACTTACCTTTAAAACACATGGGTTTAGTGAAAATTTATCATGAAACACATTGCAAGATTGGTTGAAACATCAATTACAAAAAATAAAATATCAAATTAGGTAGTAAAAGGTGCGCATTCGACGAAAATGGAGAGAGAAATTAAATCGTGATTTTATTTGACCCACACACTCGCGAGTTTCTTATAACCCAAAATTATTAAATGCTCGATTATTTATGTCCAACACCCTAAATATGGTATTTGAACCCAAATCTCTCCTTATTTCTCAATTATTTTTTTATAAAAATCATTTGAGATTTCAACCCTAATTAAATTTTATTATAATACATATTAGTTTTTGGTCTCGTTCCGAGATAAACTCATACAAGATTTTGTTTAGTATTATACTATATATGATTTGCTAGCCATTGCCCATAAGTATTTTGTGAATAATTGGATGGTTGCTAACGATTTATTGGTCGCCCATTTCTGACTCAATCGAGTCAACCACCCATTAATTAGTCGGGATGGTAATCATTCATGCTCAACTCACATCTTCTTGCTTGGCGGTGGACTTCTAAAGTATGTCTTCCTAGTAACTAAAGCTTCATTGGTTACCTTTTCTTCTTCTACTATAACAAACAAATAATTACCTTTTGACATTGTTCCAGTAGAGTGTTTTACGGTGACGGAAAGAACATTTGATGTTAACGGACTCTAAAAGGACTAATTGGCTAGCATGATAAAGGAAATTTACATAGTCAAGTGTTAAAATGACTCTAACTTTATGTTGAAAGTGTCAATTTAACCTTGTATTAAAGAATATAAATATTACTTGTAATTGTAATTAAGTTATATTCATTTTCTTTTTCTATATAGGTCTTTTGTACCTTTATATAATGTACCTCATATCATGAATACAAACACACATTATTCTCATTATTTTTTACATGGTATCAAAGTCTAAAATTCCAAAACCCTAAGAAAATTCCGCTGCCATTGTCGAGTTGCCGCCGCAGTCCGAAACCGCGTGTCCATCAACATGCGCCACCGTCCGAACGCCGCTGCTGCTAGCCAATTTTCCGTCCATCGATCCGCCACAGTTTCCGACGATTGCAGTGAATCGTCTGACGCCGTCCACTTCTCAATTCTGACTGTGCGTGATCCACACGCGTCGTCGGTCCAATCCACTTGCCGCTGCCATCTTAGTCACGCACCGCGACGACACTCCTACCGATCTCTTTGCCGCCGGTCACATTGGTAGCCACAGATCTGCTCAATATCGACTCCTACACCTGGTTCCAGACCCGGTCCCAAATCCAAATCTGCATGTGATGCTGTTGACCGTGTATCGTTGCCAAAGTTGAGGCCAACAAGCTATAGAATCTCAATGCCACCGACATTATTGCAACTTTACTCAAACAGTTGCAATAGCAATCTGGGGCTGGGTCATCTGTACCCGCTGGTCGATCTGTGAACTCTCTGTATTACCTTGGTCCTTCTAACGGTCCCGATTTATCCATCTGTCTCGTCATACTGAAGGGTGAAGACAATTATCTTAAATAGACTACTGCTATTTGTAGTGCTATGCTTGCTAAGAAGGAAATTGGTTTTATTGATGAATCCATCACCAAAGCCCCGAATGGTCATCCTGATGCAAATGATTGGCCTAGAGTCAATGCTACTATTGTTTGCTGGATCTTACACATTGTAGATCCACCATTGCTTTCTTCTACCAGCTACTTTTCTATAGTTACAGAAAATCATTACAAGGACTATGATTTGCATGGGTGAACAACAAAGGTGGGGGTGATTTATTTGCTTCATCTGCTGGATACACGTATTAGTCCTCATATCCTACAGTCTATTCCGACAATTTCTTAAGTTTCATCATCCGATTTATGGAATCAACATCTCGGATATCCTTCCTCCACAGTGTTGTCTTCTATTTCTACTCTTGATTTTAGCACAAATAATATTCTTTTCCTTACTCTGGGGTCATAGAGAAAAAAAGATAAGACATTGTTTACTTTGAGTTCTTCAAATACTAGTTCATTATTTGAATTAATACATTGTGATACTTGGGGTCCTTATAGAACACCATCTTTTAGTGGTACATTTTATTTTTAACTATAGTTGATGATTCCCGAGATTTTAGGGTTTATTTATTAGTTGCCAAGCCAGATGTAGCTTTTATATTTATTGAATTTTTGGGCGCTCAGTTTATCGTGTCTGTGTTGATAATGGTACATAATTTCTACCTCTGAGATTACACTTTACTGAATCTGGGATCCTTTTTGAGACATTTATAGTTGATACACCACAGTAGAATGGCCGTGTTGAGCGCAAGCATTGTCATTTGTTAAATGTGGATCGCGCTTTGTGCTTTCAGGCTAATCTGCCGATTAACTTCTGGGGAGAATGTGTTCTTACAACTTCATATTTGATCAACCGGACACCGATAAAGAAACTTAATGGTCGCACAATATTTGAGTTACTCTACGGACGCAGTCTAAATTACAAGCTATTTCGGGTATTTGGATGCTTGTGTTTTGCTTCCTACATCCCCAGATTTCGTGACAAGTTTGCTCAAAGAAGTCGGCGATGTTTATTACTTGGGTATCCCACCAGAAAGAAAGGTTATCACCTTTATGACTTGGAATCCCACACTTTCTTCAACAGTCGGGACGGTAATTTTTATGAAGACAAGTTTTATTATGCTGTGTCATCTGACTATCCACCATCGGCTCTTTCAGTGAAAACCAGCGGCGCCACCACCTCACCGACAGTTTCACCACCGCCAACGTCGGAAGCCACCCCAACGTCGGATGACTCACCACCGTACGTGGCCTCCAGCACTGATCACTAGCTTACCCTGCTACTGGCCGATCCTGTTCAAGATGCGTCTCACACGCTGCAAGACTCTAAGCCTCACGCGCCCTGGCGACTAATCACCCACGCGCCACCAAATTTTTTGTCGATCACTACATTGCCTACCCATGATTCGGAATCCCCTTCTCATGACTCATCTTTGCCGCCTTCCTCGCCGATTATGTCCAGAGCGCCGCCACCTACGGCCGATCTGCCTCCTCCACGACAGAGTGTTCGTGATCGTCGACCTCCTACTTATTTGGAAGACTATGTTTGCTCCGTTACTGATATTTATACCCCCTCCTCCCCACTACTACGATCATACCTGCGTTGTCTCTATCCTCGGGTGTTCTCTATCTTTTAACTGATTTTGTAAATTACGATAAATATTTTAGTACCCATTCTAGATTTTTGGGTGCAGTAACTTCTAGTGAAGATCCACCACATACTCTAAGCATCGAAGCATGCTCATTAACGTGATGCTATGGCTGATGAGATTAATTCTCTTAAGCGTAATAAGACATAGACCCTGGCTTCTCTACCTCTGGATAAGACTGCAATTAGATGCAAATGGGTTTATCATACCAAGTTCAAGTCTGATGGTACTATTGAACGTCACAAAGCTTGTTTGGTGGTTCTTGGAAATCATCAGATAGAAGGAATTGACTATACTGATACATTTTCCCATGTTGCAAAGATGAGTTTGGTTCACCTATTTTTATCAGTTACAATCATTCGTGGTTGGGAACTTCATCAAATGGATGTGCATAACGCTTTCTACATGGTGATCTTCATGAAGAGGTGTTTATGTGCCCTCCACCCGGCTATCCTGCGCCCCATGGATAGGTATGTTGCCTTCAGAAATCTCTTTATGTTTTTGGCAAGCCCAATTGGTTTGCCAAATTGGCTCAGGTTTTATGTGCATTTGGTTTTGTTCAGAGTAAAGCAGATTACTCTCTCTTTGCTTTTTCTCGTGGCTTAGTTTCTTTGCATGTGCTTTTCTATGTGGATGATTTGGTTACTGCTAGTAGTTCTTCGTCGCTCATCTCTGGATTCAAGAAATGCTTGAGCTATTTTTTTTACATGAAAGATCTTGGTACACTTAAGTATTTCTTTGGTATAGAGATTGCTAGAAGACCGGATGAGATGTTTCTTTCACAGCGGAAATATCCCCTGAATATTTTATCTGACATAGGTTTATCGGCTTCTAAACCAAATAATTTTCCTATGGAGCAACACCATGATCTTGTGCATGTTGAGGGCCTTATTTATGATTATCCTGAGCAGTATCAGCGCCTGGTTGGTTGCCTTATTTATCTTACCATCACTCTTCCTGAGCTTAGTTATTATGTTCATATGCTTGCTCAGTTTATGAAGTCTCCTTGTGTTCCTCACTGGAATGCTGCGATTCGAGTTCTTCACTACTTGAAGAGTCATCCTAGTTAAGGTTTATTTCTCCATTCATGTAGTTCATTACAGTTGGCTGCTTATTGCGATTATGATTGGGCTGCATGCCCTGTTACACTGCGCTCTCTTTCTGGGTACTTTATGATGATGGTGATTTTCCAGTTTCATGGAAGACCAAGAAAAAATATACGATTTATCGTTCTTCTACTAAAGCAGAGTATCGTGTTATGAATGTTACTTGTTGTGAGTTGTTGTGGCTTAAAATTTTTCTTCGTGACTTAGGTGTTGTCCATTCTGCTCATGTGTGAGTACTATGCGACGGTCAATCTGCTCTTCAAATTTTAGCAAATTTGGTGTTCCATGAACGTACGAAGCATATAAAGGTTCATTGTCATTTCGTCTGTGATCTTAAACCGTCTAGAACCCTTGTTACTTATCATACCCGCACTTTTGATCAACTTGCAGACTTGTTCACCAAAGCTCTCGGACGGAGTCAGTTTCATTAACTACTTAGAAAATTGAGCATTTCTGATTCCCATGCTCTAATTAATAGTTGTTTTCATCACCTCATAGATCTCTGTCTCGGTCTTTTCTTCAACATTTTCCCAAGGTTTGCTGGTGAGTGATTCCTGATTTACCGCATAGGGCAATGTAGGTGGTGGCATAGGGTTGGGGTGGAGTGGGGTGGTGGCAGGCGGGAGCGGGTGGCTGGTGGTGGCAGGCGGGAGCGGGTGGCTGGTGGTGGCGGCAGGAGGGAGGAAAAAGACCAGGCATAAATGTTTTCTTTTTATATTTTTTAAAGAGGGATAAAATAGGAAAAACATTTAAGCTCATGCCAAAATTCATTTAGTCAATGCCGGAATTAGGAATTTGGATATATCGGCATAAATTTTTCAAAAGTTAAGGTTAGATTGGCACACACAATAATTAGTTAGGGTTAAATTGACAATTTATGAAATTGCAGGATTATATTGACACTTTTAGGATTAAGATAGGGTCATAAATGTATTTATCCCAACTTTATATAAATAATTTGTTATAGGTTTCCTGTTCTTTAACCTAAAATATTTGATTAATTTACTCTTGATTTTTTAAGTGACAACTATCTATTCCCTCGTATTTTCCTTGTTTATCCATATTTATTATATCAAATATGCTTGATTTATGAGAAGGAGAATATGTGTGTGTATATATATATATAATAATAATAATTTCTTATGCGGGCTGTGTGGGCGAATTACACATATTAAAGGTGTAAAGGCTACAATCATGAAACGGGTGCGAGGTAGGTCGAAGAAGAAGGTGATCTTGCCAACGGTGAAATGGAGTAGATTTGTGAGTGAGGAAAACGAAAATGCTATCAGCCAGGAGGAGAAATTTTTAGTAATACATATGAATTAGGTGCTAATAATACAGATGCAGAAGTGATAACAATAATGAGTTGAACCTATTGCATTAGATCTAAAGTAACACTTTTCGAGATTTAGATAACATTTTTTCAAGATTTATGTAACATTTTTCAAAGGTTCAAATAATACTTTATAAGTTATTGTAACATTTTAAATAAGTGTTGCGAGAAAAGTGTTACAATAGCTCTCTTTTGTAGTAGTGAGATATGATGAGCAAAACTGAGTTATTTGAATGTGGCAGTGTAGGGGATTTTTTCACCTGGTCAAACAAATAGGTAGATGGGATTATATACTCGAGAATTGACATAGCTTTAGGCAACTTGTAATGGTTTCAGAAATATCCTAACTTAAAGGTAGAAATTATGGAGCCAGGTATATCCGATCATGCAGTGTTGAGAATCAAAACTCATGAAAAAACACAGAAAAAGGAGGAAGCAGTTTAAACAACTAAACTGTCTATTAGAAAATAGTGAAGTTCTGGAAGAAATTAAAAGGAGGTGGAGTGAAAAACTGGAAGGAAAAGCCATGTATGTGGTTTGGAAGAAACTACATAGGCTACAGACTGTGCTGAAGAAATATACAAAACAAGTGTCAGGGGTGAAGGAGAAACTGAATGAGACTATAAAAGAATCTGTCAACAGCCCAGAAGGATTTAAGCACACAGAGGATGCAGTGAAAAGGTTATAAGGTTGAGTGAAGTAGATGAGAAAATAGCCAAACAAAAAACCAAGGTAGATTGGCAAAGGCTAGGAGATGGTAACAATGCATATGTCCATGCCTCTGTAAAGGTGAAAATAAGAAGATTGCGATTAAAATGCTGGAAAAAGAAAATAGAACAGTGGTGACAGGTCAGGAGGAAATGGAAGGAGAAATACTGCATTTTTATGAAGATCTCATAGGGAAGAAAGCAGAATCACTATAGGCAGTAGATGTAAAATTTATGAGAAATGGAAGAACACTGAGCATTGATGGGAAACTAAAACTAGCTTCTAAAGTGAAAAGGAAATTTGGGAATCTCTGAAGGGATTGAAGATACAAAATCTCCAGAAAAGTGATGGTTTTGGTGTAAGGTTTTTTAAGGTGAACTGGAAGACTGTGATGATACTGTTGTGCTTGCAGTTGAGGATTTCTTTGAAAATGGAAGGCTCTATGAAGCTGTAAACAGCACTCTTGTGACCCTGATTCCAAAGCATAAAGCTGCTAAGAGGGTGGTAAATTAGTTAAGACCAATATCCTGCTGTACCACCATTTACAAAATAATCTCCAAAGTGCTAACCACAAGACTGAATTCTGTGATAACTGAAATTTTCCATGAGAGCCAAGCTTCCTTTGTGCCTGGAAGGAATGTGCATGATCATATAAAGTTGGCATGTGAACTGCTGAGGTTATGCAGTAGGAAGGATGGGGGAGAAATATGTATTTTCCAGCTTGATTTACAGAAGGCAAATGACACAGTGGAGTGGACATCTTTATTGTTGCCAAAGGAGAAATTAAATTTGCACAAGTTCTTATGAGAGCTTTCCAAAAATTTACAGGATCAACTGGGTTAAAGGTAAACCAAGCAAAAAGTAAGGTGTATTTTGGGAGTATTGATGATGAGCTGAAGCAGCAAATTCTAAATCTGATGTGCAAACCCTGGATAGAAAAGATCACATAATGGCTGAAACACTGGAGTTTTAGGCTGCTTAGCTATGCGGGAAGACTTCAACTGATCAAGAGTGTTTTGTTTGCCGTAACATACTACTGGATGCAGAGCTTTCCCATGCAAAAAAACAGTTTTAAAGCCCTTGGAAGCGATGTGAAGATCGTTCTTGTGGAGCAGAGAAGAAGTCATTACTAGGAAATCACCAATATCCTGGGAAAAAATCTGATCACCGAACATCATAGCACTTGTGGAATGGAATGAAGCTAATCTGATCAAGAATATGGAATTTATGCAAAAGACACACACTATGTGGATCAAATGGATTCATTCGTACTACATGGGAGACAAGTAAGTAATGGATTTATTCTTTCCTGATTCATGCTCATGGGTTTTAAAAAGGCTGGGGAAATGCATGACAAAAGTGAAGGAAATGGACTGTTGGATGGAGCAACAAGATAAAACGAAGCTTTAGTGTGAGGTAAATGTATGGGGCACTCAGGAGCAGTAAAATAAATAGGGGGATTAGTATTTGGTTACCCCATGTAAAAAAAAATTACCATTAATATTAAATATATTTTTTTAATAGGGGTATTAGTATTTAGCTACCCAATTGAAAATTTTCTGGATTCGTCACTGCTCAGGAGGGAGCAAGAAACGATCCAATGGAACAAGATTATTTATTATAATAAGGCCTTGCCTAGAGCAAGGTTCAGCCGATGGATGTGCTGCCATGAACACTTGCCCACAAAAGACAGATTACTGAAGATAGGAGCAGCAGTGGATGAAGCTTGTGTTTTCTGTGATGAGAATGAAATTATTAAGCACATGTTCTTTGGCTATAAAAAGATGAATAGTATAAGGAGCAGTGTACTGAAATGGATGTGAATAGAAAGGGAACCAAAGGAATGGGAATAGGTGAAGAAATGGCTGATGCAGAAAAGTAGAGGAAACAGATGGAGATCTCAGCTCATCA
This sequence comes from Rubia tinctorum, assembly GCA_032355605.1. Classification (NCBI taxonomy): domain Eukaryota; kingdom Viridiplantae; phylum Streptophyta; class Magnoliopsida; order Gentianales; family Rubiaceae; genus Rubia; species Rubia tinctorum. The sequence continues at coordinate 11,237,865 of JAULKM010000011.1, read as the reverse complement.
AACTGGCAAGCAGCAACAGAGGTGATATATACCATATGGAAATGGGGAAATGGGAAAATGAGAAAAACTTTGAACAAGAAACAAGGGAGTATGTAGAAGATAAGGGTAATAATGTGTATTATTCACATTAAATTATTTATTCTTTTAATACTCCTCCTCAAGTTGGAGCATCGGGATAAAAAATGTCCAACTTGCCAAGTAAAGAATGAAACTGAGTTCGTCCGAGAGTTTTGGTGAACAAATTCGTAGGTTGGTCCGAGAGTTTTGGTGAACAAATTCGCAAGTTGGTCAGTCGTGCAAATATGATGAGTAACCAGAGTACCAGACTATACAAGATCATGGACGAAATGACAATCAACCTTGATATGCTTAGTACGTTCATGGAACACCGGATTCGCCACAATGTGAAGAGCAGACTGACTATCACAGAATAGTCATAGGAGAAGAATGCACAACACCTAAGTCACGAAGTAACGACTTAAGCCACAACAACTCACAACAGTTAACGGTCATAGCACGATACTCCGCTTCAGCAGAAGAACAAGAAACTGTAGGTTGCTTCTTGGTCTTCCATGAAACCGGAGAATCACTAATTGTCACAAAGTACCCAGAAAGAGAACGTCGCGTAATTGAACAAGCAGCCCAATCCGAATCACAATAAGCAGTCAACTGTAATGAACTACGTGAAGAGAGAAATAAACCTTGACCAAGATGACTCTTCAGGTAGTGAAGCACACGAATGGTTGCTTTCCAGTGAGGAACACAAGGAGACTTCATAAACCGAGTAAGAGTATGACGAGAATAACTCAGCTCAAGATGAGTAATAGTCAGGTAAATGAGGCGATCCACTAGTCGCTAATACTGCTCAGGATCATCATTCTTGCCAAAATATGGAAATATTAAATAAATAATTTTTTGGTGAAATGTTGGAAAACGCTAGTACATGTTATGGAGTAACTTAGAGTTGATTCCTTAGAAGTAAGAAAGGGAAATAAGAAGGGATTGCAAATATGTTCTTGTGCCCGATTGTTGATAAATATTATTAATGGACTTGGAAAATACAATGGGGGTGTATATGGTAGCATCACGTTCGAGCGGATTTGAATTTCGAGTTACGAGTAAATTTTTTACTTTGTACACTTAGGTCCCTCATACAAAGTTGGAGTTGTCGAATCAAAAAATTGGCGACACCAAAATGCAATTCAATAATATACAATTGAAAATTTACGATTTGAGCATGTATGGGTGAATGAAAGGGTCTTTAAAGTCAACATTGATTACTTCTATATAGTTTTAGAAAAGTACACTATGGTCCAAAATTGTGTTACCCTTTCATAGGCACCGATAATAGCACCGGTATATGTCATTTATTCCTATACCGATGCTAAAAAAATTACCAACCCAGACACATTTTCTTCTTAGGCACCATGATAGAATGTAAAACCCACAAATAATTGTGGATGTGTGTATTCACATATATATAGAGTGAGTACAAAGGGTAAACAAGGCAGAATCAGATATGGAAAAGGATATATGCAAAACCAATCAGAAAGGGTATTCCTTTCTTGACCTGATTCTAATTGATTTAATATTCTATTCCCTCCCTCCTTCAAGCGAAACGTGGGACTTGTTGCAAAGCAAAGCTTGGATCAGAAGAATTCAAATTGAGGACGAGGTAAACCCTTTATAAAGATGTTAGCAAGTTGTTAATCAATAGGAACATAAGCAACCTTAAACTTGTCAGAATACACAATCTCACGCACAAAATGATAATCAGTATCAATGTGATTGACTCTCTTATAAGAAACCAGATTCTGAGCAAGAAAGAGAGCACTATTACTATCACACATCAAAATAGGTGGAGAACGAGCAGTGATGCACTAATCCCAAAGTAAATTCATCAACCAAGCCAGTTCTGTGGCAGTATTGGTCATAGACCTGTATTCTTATTCTGAACTAGAACGCGAGACCGTAGGTTGCTTCTTAGTACTCCATGAAACCAGGTTGCCACCAAGAAAAATGGCATAACCATAAGTAGACCTACGAGTCTCAATACAACGAGTCAAATCAACATCAGAATAACCCAAAACTGGAAATGCGGAAGAATTCTTGTGAAATTGAAGTCCATAGTGCATTATACCACAGACATAAAACAAAATCCGAGTAACAACTTGGTAATGGTCATCAGTAGGAGACTGCATATACTGACTGGTCATGTTTACAGCATAAGAAATGTCGGGACGAGTAATGGACAAATATTGTAGTGCACCAACCAAAGAGCGATAAAGAGTGGGATTTTCGAATGGCTTACCGGAAGAACTAGAAAGCTACGAAAAGGCGACAAAAGAGATAGCCATCGGCGCCGAATCCTGCATTTCGGCGCGCAAAAAAATGTCTTTGGCATATCTGGCTTGGCCAAGAAATAAGCCATCAGAATTACAAACAATCTCTAATCCCAAGAAATACTGTAGAGTTCTAAGATCGGTGATATTAAACTCTTGATGAACACGAGAAATAAAATTCTTGATAAGATGACCATCATTCCTAGTGAGAATAATGGCATCAACATAAACCAATAAATAAAGTAGAGAGGCACCCTGTGAAAAGACAAATAAGGAGGTATCTGCAGAACTACATACAAATCCCAGGCCAACCAAAAAAGAACTAAAACGTTGAAACCAAGCACGGGGAACTTGTTTCAAACCATAAATGGTCTTGTTCAAATAACAAACATAATCAGGACGCATAGGATCTTTGTAACCAGCAGGCTGCTCCATGTAACCCGGTGAACCCAGAACACCGTTTAAAAAAACATTTTTGACATCAAGTTGACGTAAAGGCCAGTTTCGAGTGACAGCAAGAGATAAAACAGTACGAACAGTAGAAGCTTTCACCACCTAACTAAAAGTATGATCATAATCAAAACCAGGCAATTGAGAAAAACCTTGAGTAACTAATCTGGCCTTGTGCTGATCAAGGGAGCCATCAGAGTTGTATTTTAGTCTATAGACCCATTTAGAACTAACAACATTGACTTGAGGACGATCAGGGAACTAGCTCACATGTCTGCTGAACATGCAAGGAAGCCATTTCTGAATCCATAGCAGCAACCCAGTCTGGATCCTTGGCAGCAGAACGATGACAACGGAGCTCGATCTTTGAAAATAAAACACTCAATAAACTAGAAATATCATAATTAGAGAAATCCTTGAACCGTAAAGAGCTAGTGAGGGAGCGTGTAGCCATCGGGTACTGATGTAGATTCTGTGGCCGCCGATGTAGATTCGGAGACCGCCGGCGAGGAACCCGAGGCCTGGTCGGCAGCGGGAACTGGCGAAGATGGCAACCGGACATAGGAGGTGGGGCAGGAAGGAGCCGCTGGCAGGTGTGGCGGCTGAAGGGTCGTCAGCGCGTGTGGCTGATGCGCAGCCGTAGATGACGGTGCGTGAAGCCTATGCGCGGGCTGAGGGTCTGGCGCTGGCTGCGGCTGCGTAAGTGGTTGTTGCGATTACTGTTGATCCGGCTGCCCGGCACCCTGAGGCAAACAGACATAGTTTCTTGAAAAACCTGAGCTCCCGGTGAAATCTAAAATTTTAAATCCTCCAAAATAATGGATGAACCAGATGGTTCAAAAACCTCTGATGGAACTGATGAAGATTCTAAAAAAACTGACACATCCAGTGATGAAAAGTCTGTAACAGTACCAGTACGTAAAGCTGGAAAAAATGACTCATCAAAACGAGTATGGTGAGTGATGTACTCCTTCTTGGTAAGAGGATCAAGACATCGATAACTCTTTTACTGGGAACTATACCCCAAAAATATACAAGAGGTACTCCGGGGGAAATGCAAGAGCCAAAAGGATGAAAATTGGAGTAGTCTGGCGTAGTACCAAAAATAATGGAGAGAAGAGACTGGCCAGATAAAATCGGAGAGGGCAGTCCGTAGATAATGTAGACTGTTGTAGAAAAAGTTTCATACTAGAAAGAATGATGAAGGCCAGTATGTTAAAGCATCGATAAACCAGTCTTTGTAATATGACGATGCTTCCTCTATGCACGACCATTTTTCTCTGTGGTGTAAAGACAAGAAAGAAGGCAAAATGAGTCCGCATGCGATGATTTACAAACTCAGTTTCACCATCACTCTAAAAAACTTTAATGGTGGTAGAGAACTAATTCTCAACAAAAAGATTCAACTTGCATATAAGCCTCTACAAAGTCAGACTTATGTCGCCGAGCATATAGCCAAGTAAACCGAGAGTGATCATCAATAAAGATAACATAATAAAGGTACCCGGAATGAGAGATAACAGGTGGGGGTCCCCAAAGGTTACAATGAACTAAATCAAGTATGCGTGATGCACGTTTAAAATTATCAATAATATAAAGACGCTTGCATTTATCCATCTCACAAGAAGTACATAAATGAGGCTTGGGTAGCAAACTAGTGACTGACAAACAGCCAGTTTTATTTAAAGAAAAAATAACAGAAAAGGGAACATGTCCTAACCGACTATGCCATAGCTCAAATGAAGCTTTGGCTTTATTTGATTTAACAAATGAAACTAGAGCATTACTACCATAATCTAAAACGTAGAGATCTCCCTCACTTTGTCTTCGGCCCACGAGCTCCTTGGTAACCATATTCTGAATAGTGAAAGAAGTGTCATCAAAACAAACAACAACATTAAGATCCCTTGTTAACTTGGAAATAGACAATAAATTCTTGGTGATATTCGAAACAACCAAGACATCAGATAAAGTGAGGGAATCAGAAATCCGGGAATTGCCAACATGAGAAATATGCAAATAAGAATCATTGCCAAAATAAAATGACGATTACCGTTAGAAAGAGCTACGCTATCCAGGTTGAAAGCAGAAGCATTCGTGTGATTGGTAGCACCAGAGTCCATGTACCAATCAGGAGTGGCATTCAGTTGTTGATAATGTGGTTGAACTATGTCCGCAGAGTTTGCAACATCATCGCGACTAACATGTAACAGTTTGTAACAAAATTCAGCAAGATGACCGGGGCATTGGCACCACTGACAGACATAAGTTGGCAGCCCACCTGGTGGAGGGGCGTCACCGCCAGCTGGCAACAAAGTCCGACCGTCGTCCCGTCGGCGGCCTCCCCGTCGGCGGCTGCAGCCTCAACCACCCCTCCCTCATCCAAAACTGCGGTCTCCCCTGCTACGGTTAGCCTGTCTGGATCCCTGTTGAGAAGCAGCAAAAACAGTGGATACCGGTCCAGAGGTAGACGAGCAAGATTTGAGTGAAAACTCTAAAGCCACATCACCAGCAACAATGGTATACAAAGGGGGTAAATGATCTTTCACCATTTGAGCAGAAGAAAATTGGGAAAGTTTATCATTCAAGCCACGACAAAACACAACAACAATATCCTCATCATTAAGAGGATGACCAAGAACACGTAATTCATCAAAAATATCTTTAAAATGAGCGTAATATTCCTGAACAGACAGATATTCTTGACGAACTCCATATAAACAATCACAGAGATAGAGATGATGAGCACGACAATTATTTTGATATTTAGTGGCTAAAACATCTCATACCTGAGCAGCAGTGACCATACCGTCAACTGCTGACATTGCAGAAGGATTGAGAGATGAAAAAAGAAGTAGCTTGGACAAGTTGATCTGTCTGAATCCAAACATCACGAGGATCCACCTCCTCAGAAGCCTTGTCATCGGATTCATTGGAGGACGAACTCCCAGGTGCCGGAGGACACTCAATCGAATCATCAACATAGCCAATTAATTTGACAGTTCTTAAAATAGAGGTAACCTGAGTACACCACTGAGAGTATTTGGAACCATCGAACTTGATGGTGATGCAGTTGATCAACGAAGGAAGCGTAACGGTTGTCACCGGGAACAGACTCAGGCACAATAGAAAAATCAAATTGCACCAAACACATAGCAAGCTTGTGAATGACAGTGGACGACTGATTTAACTGTTGTGCAAGGAGGAAGTAGCGAGTGCAACACGGGATCACATGCGGTGGCACGTGAGAGACACGGCGGCGACACGTGGGATTCGACAAGGCGGCTTGTGCGGCAGCAGAACGGAGACCGATCGGCCGATTCCGGCAAGGTGGTTGTGCAGAGACGAAGGTCGGTTGTGGAAGGCGGGTGGGTGTGGCTGACGATCAGAACAAATGCAAAAATAGAGAAGATTTTTTTGGGAAAAGCTAGATAATTTTTAGAGAAACCTGACTGATACCATGATAGAATGTAAAACTCACAAATAATTGTGTCTGTGTGTATTCATATATATATATAATGAGTACAAATGGTATACAAGGTAGAATCAGTTATGGAAAATGATATATACAAAACCAATCAGAAAGAGTATTCATTTCTTAACCTGATTATAATTTAATTAATATTCTATTAAGGTCGAACCTCGGTCATCTTTGTTGGTTTATATATATTATAAGTCGAGCAAATGTTGACATGAGATCAGTATAGATTTTAAAAATGAATCTCAACAAATATTAATGATAATACAACCTTGAAAATTATAAACATATGACTTTTTATGGTTGATCTAACCGTTACTCGGTTTAACATGAGAATTTTTCTTCTTTTCTAATTAAATCTACTCCATGCATATTAAATTAATACCCTTGTTTTGACTTCTTAGAGTAAAAGTATTTTTAAAGAATACACACCAATATATTTTAGATTTCGTCTCTTGAAAGACGGGTTTTCCATAAGTTATGGAAAGACCAAGATTTAAACATCAAATTTAAAGAAATCAAAATAAAAATTTTGGGCTGTATTAATCGGGTCATAAACTTATCACTCCTACATGTTGCATAATAAATTTTTAATATTGCAACTAAAACCTTTTACCTTTCTATAGTTCCAATTCAACCCCGTCTTTCCATATGTCTATGAAAATACGGTATTTTTCAAGATTTTTCCTATATTTTAATATCAAATATAATAATTTTAAATTATATATTTAAAGATTTATGAAGTGTTTAACTGTTAGATGAAATTATTTTATAATTATTGTAATTATAAAAGTATTTTGATATTTGTTTTCATTTATTATAAGAAAATTATAATTAATTTGGATAACTTCTTATATTATATTTTAAAATATAAATAATTTTATATAAATTATACCGTACTCAGGAGATACACATCGCATTATATACCCAATAATACAATTTGTGTACGGTTTACTGATTAGTTAAATTCCATCAAAAGTGGAATATGAATTAATTTTATATTTTTAAATTTGAATTACTAGTACTTGGTATCCGTTCTCATCGTATTCCATGGATACAATATTTGAATTGATAATTTTAATTTAAAATTATAAGTTATTGAAATGAGAATTCTCTTAATTGGTCTGACTCTTAGGCGGCATAACAAAAAAAAATTTAAAAAAATAATAACAATTAAATATACTCCTTCTGATCTTTGTATTTGGCCCCCTACTTTTGAGCACTTTTCCCCCCACAAAGAGTGAAATTGATGGTTGAAATTGCATTGCAAGTATAAAATGTACATGGGGCGTATGAACCACCTCTAGTCCTCTTTATATGTCTATTTAATATGACACATTTAAAAAAAAAAGAGTAGTGGAGGTTGGATAGGGAGCGTAAAAAATAAAATAAATAGACAAAAATAATTTAAAATTTGGCAAAAGGGAAAAAAAACAAAATAAAAAAGTTGTTTCAAAATGGGAAGTGAACCATTATGAAAAGATTTTCTAAAAAGAGAAAGAAGTATACTCCAAAAATCTTCCAAAAAGGAAAAGGCCACTATTAGAAGAAGAGTACTCCCTCTAATCACTTTATATTGGCAATTGTATGATGACATAATTTTTTTTTGAAAATATAAAATTAGTGGTGTAGATAGTACTGGAAGAAGAATTGAATGGATGAAATTAATCTAGTATTTGATATAAACAAAAAGTGTCAATATAAAAATATCATCCATGAATGGTAAGATTGCCAATATTAGAGAACGGGAGGATGGAGTGTGTATTTTTTCTTTAAAATATCAAATCGTTAATTTTAATTTGGGACGGATAGAATTGAAACTTACCAATCTCTTTTAAGACGGGTTTCTTTTCTGAAATCGCAGCTCGCTTGGTTTTCCCGTCAAGCATCTCGAGCATCACTCGTATTCGTTTTGTGGCATGTAAGTTATTGCTTATATGGCTTGATTCGGTGCTTGCAGGTTAATGGGTGTTGGGTTTTGTTCTTAGTTGTAAGTTTTGCATTGATTCATTGATGCATGCTAAGTGTTTGATTATTTGCCTTACTGAATATTGCGAGATATTTGGTTACTCCAATAAGAGTTCACATTGATGATGTTCGGTTTCGATGTTTGCAACTTTGATGATGTTCAGGGTCATCAATAGACACAAAATGTGATCTTTGTTGTGTGTAGGATACTAGATGACTGCAAGAACTAGTGGATTTCATCCTTTTCTTGAACAAGATTTGTAAAAGAAATTTCTTTAGTGAATGTTTATTCTTTAAATGCACAAGTGTATCTCATTTAGGTAGAATCTGGTAGATGAAACAGTGATAGATGGAACATTATTCCACTTTTTCGTCAGCAGTTATGATGGTATTTAACGAATTAAATAGTTATCCTGGTATTTCCGTATTAGTGGTTCAGTATATGATGATTGAAGTGAAATGGTATTTTGAAATTGTGATGCATTCGGAAGCTGAATTTTACTCTCATGTCTTTCAACTTTTCTGTTTTGATGTACGGTGCTACTAGTAAAGTCAACTAGTATGTTTTGTGTGGTTCAGACTGTTCCTCAGATTGGAATGCTTATGCAAGTAAGCCTCTTAGTTTGTTACTGACTTACTTATATGCAGAACAACATACGAGGGCTTCAACGGGAATGGACCTGTGTCCTCAGGCCTAACAATGATAGTGGTTGAAGACAAATGGCTTGTTTGGTTATTAACTATCAATTGATTAGAAGCTGATCTGTAAAAATCACCCTGGATTTAGTAGCAGATGGTCTGGGCATAAAGGTGAAGGGGTAGGAGAAAGAGATAGGAAGTGGAAACTCTTTTAGAATGAGTTGCAAGTCAGTAATGAAGTGGCCAAAGCAAATAACATCTGCCCTTGTTGAGCAACTGCTTCGTTCTGAAAAGGACTTGCAGAAAGCGATCACCATATTTGATTCTGCAACAGCAGAGTATGGTAATGGATTTAAGCATGATAATACTATTTTCATCCTCATGATTTCAAGATTACTTTCTGCTAACCAGTTCAGATCTGCAGAAGAACTGCTCAGTAGAATGAAGAATGAGAAATGCACTGTCGATGAGCATGTATTCCTCAGCATATTCCGCGCATATGGTCGGGTTCACAAACCACTGGAGGTTATAAGAGTTTTTGAGTTGATGAAGGAGTATGACTGTGAGCCGACTCAAAAGTCTTACATCACGGTCTTCTCCATTCTTGTTAGCGAGAACCGTTTAAAAACAGCTACAAAGTTTTACAGATACATGAAGAAAATGAGCATACCCCCTACTGTTGCTTCTCTGAATATCTTGATTAAAGCCCTCTGTAAAAACAGCAAAACAGTAGAAGCTGCTCTTAACATTT